>VZTF01005862.1:759991-913975 GCA_013397755.1 Cnemophilus loriae
CAGAGAGGCAGGCCGGACGCCCCTCCGAGGAGAGAGGAGGTGGGGCGTCAGGGGGCGACCAGCCGCTCTCCTCCCGCGGCGGCCGGCGTCTCCCCGCGCCCGCCGCCACGCCATGTGGCCCCTGGTGGCTCTCTGCTGCTGGGGGGGGCTGTCGCTGTCCCTGTCGCCGTCGGCGCCGCAGGGCCGGGCGGGCGGCCAGCCGGGCGCCCTCCTCCGCGCCCCAACTTTCGCCTCGCCATCCCTGGAGGCGCCGCCGCTGCCCGACACGACGGAGAGCAAAGTGGAGAAGCTGGGGCGCGCCTTCAAGCGCCAGGTGCGGCGTCTGCGGGCGCGCAGCGGGCGGCTGGAGCTGGTGTTCCTGGTGGACGAGTCGTCGAGCGTGGGTCCGGCCAACTTCCTCAGCGAGCTGCGCTTCGTCAAGAAGCTGCTCTCCGACTTCCCTGTGGTGCCTGCGGCCACGCGCGTCGCCATCGTCACCTTCTCCTCGCGCAGCAACGTGGTGCCACGCGTGGACTACATCTCGCGGCGGCGGCCGCAGCAGCACAAGTGCGCCCTGCTGGGACGCGAGATCCCCGCCATCGCCTACCGCGGCGGCGGCACCTACACCAAGGGCGCCTTCCAGCAGGCGGCGGTGAGACGGGGCGGCGGGCGGGGGGCGGTCTGGGATGCGGCGGGACGCGCGGTGAGGGCTGCGGTGAGAGGGGCGGGCAGTGGTGCCGTGAGGTGCAGCACCGGTGCGGCGCGGGGTGCGCTGTGGCAAGGCGAGGTGTCGGCATCGAGGGAAGGCGCGGCGATGTGAGTCGCGGTAGTGCGTGGGGTGTTGGGGTGCGATGGCTCGGTGTGCTGCGCTGTGCAGTGTGCGATGTGGGAATGTGGTTCTGCGCGTTGTTCGAGGATGTTCCGTGACAATGGGTGTAGGGCTGTATGATGGGGTGTGGAATGGTGTGGTGTGAGATGCAGAATAGTCTGGTCAGAGCAATTAGTCACTATCTTCCCGTGCTGTCTGCACCTGTAACTGCCATATTTCTGCTGCCCTTGCAAACAAAAGCGTGAAATTCGTTCTTTGAAGGGGCATGGAGCACATGTCTCAATTTCGGAAGTGATACATATGAGTCAAGTCTGGCATCTGAAATGCCTGCCTGGTTTCATGGCAGCAGGACTTGAGTGCCCGCTAGCTGTCAGACGTGCCTACATACTGTTGCCAGGTGTCGGTTTTAATTGCTGATGACTTACAAAGGTCCCCTTAAGCTGCACACACTATACCAATAAGTAGGGGCATGTCCCCAGGAGCATTTCCGGACACCATAACACAATCACTTGTAGTGCTGTCATACAGACCCATGGCAAAAAATTTGGTTTAGGCAGCCCCTGGACAAATGTTGTCCCTTGATCATGCTGGGGAGACTTCCCAGTAGATGGTTCATGGACAGCCAGTCTACTCAGGAAGCTTTTTTTACAAGGCTGGGCCTGGCTCTTGCTTGTCATTTGACCTCTGTGTTCAGAAACAACACCAAACCAAGTCTCATTTTTGGTTTTGTTTATTTTTTTGCATCTACTTTCTGGTAGTGTCCTGTAGCTGAGCATTGGGTGCACTGTCTTGAAACACACATTCTCATTTGGAGCTGAGGAGTGAGATTGCAAGAGGTGCATCACTGCTGGGCATATGAAATTGGCAAAGATTACTCTCTTCCTCACATTTGGCAGGAGAAAGCAAGTTCACTGTCTAATGTGCTCAGAGCTGCACATGCCAAACCTGCTTTAGGAAAACACATCCCTGTATTAAATCTTCCACTGTGAAGCCATGTTTCAATGTAGATCCATCCCAGGGGTGTTGTGTGAAAAACTTAATGATACAAGTTAAAAATAACCGTTAAAAACAAAATATAAGCTTAAGAAATACCATCTGTTTTCTTGATGCGGTCTTGACTAATGATATCTTTAAAGTGGAATAAACAAAAAATCCCTTCAGAAACCTACAATTTAGTTTCTTGAGCCTAGCTAAACTTTGTGGCTGCAACAGCATGACTGTCATTTTACACTGTGGTCTTATAAGAATGTGGGAAGAAAAATATTCACATAGTGACAGGGAGAATTAAGATAGAATGACAAGGTTAAATTCCGGTCTGCTTACTAGCTCTTGGTTAAAGATACTGTACTGTGGTTTTCTTCAGTATGATTTCTTCATGTCAGACAAATTAACATCTTCAGAGAATACTCTCCTTTCTAAACACACTTCAGAAAATGACTGTTCTAAGTTTAAAATACTACTGGAATAAATCTGGAAAGTTTAAGTATAACAAAACTGCTATTCCCTCTGGACTCTTAGACTGCTGCCTTATGTTTTTAACTGTCTCTTGGTACAACCATAATTATTTCTTCTTTCACTTTTCTAAAATGTCTCTTTTTTAAATTCTTCTTTTTCTTTTACACTTTAATTTGGGATTCCTTCTGACTAGAATTCTCTTCTTCTTTTCCAAACTCGAAAGTATCTGCAAAGCATTACAGAGTCTCTGGAATTGTATTACCTATGTGTTATAGTGACAGAAAATGAAAGAAAGTGCATTGTTAGAATAATCCCAGCACTTAAATCGTCATGCAGCACTCTTCATTGGTAGGTCTCAAAGTGATTAATTCACATCTGTGACAGTTCCACTGAAACCATGGAGGCAGAGAGATAAGTGAATTCTGCAGGGTCATCAGGCCAGTTAGTGTCTGACCTGGGAACGTGAGTGAACAGGAGCAAGATTTACATAGCAATTGCTGTCTCAGGACGTGTGGCAGCAAAATATCATCCTAACAGCAGACCTGTTCAGTTTGACAAGCTGTTGCACAACCGCATAACGTCCATCTTCTTTAAAAACATAAGAGAGTTCTCCTTGGCACTGCAGTTTTGAATCCTCTCCAAAGGTACTTTGCAGACAAGTTTATTGCAGAGTTTCTGTGTTTTGTCAAAGCTGTCCATACTAACTTTTGCCATGCAGACCACACTTTGGCATTCCTACCCAGCAGATTAAAGATAAATTCTATGCGATTCACAGAAATATGCCGAGTATACCACAAGAAACAGTGGCAAGAGACAGCATCCTGATGAGAATGGCTGAACTGCTATTGATGTTTGGGTTTGCCACCCTGTGATTTCGTGCCATGCTTGAGCTAGCAAATGCTCTGTTTCAGAGCCTTTCTTTTAAGGCACATGCAAACAGTCTTAGAAAGGGGAAGAAACTGAGCTCGTTGATTCAAAACTCTTTGGCTTCAGTTTTTCACAGCATAAGTTGGTGGGACAGCACAAACTACATACAGCTTATGTTAAGCAGATTGCTTATTGCATTATGGAAACCTACAGTGCTGTTGTGACAGCAAGAAAGAACCAAAGCAGAATTGAAAATACAAACAGGTTTGGGCAAGTGTTGCTCCTGATGCTTAAGGAATGCATCTAAAGCCAAAAGACCTCAGTGGCCGAAAGTGTTGAGAGACTTGTAGGCAACTGTGTTGGAGCTTCTGGTCCTGGGAGATAACCACTGCTAACAGCACCCATTACGCCTCCTGGGAGGGATGTGCATTTGTTACCAGATGGGTTTTGAAATAAAACTGAGGAGTCATCGTGCAATGATGGAAGTTTAATGGTGTGTTCTTGTTTTAGCAGCCGAGAGTCACAGTTACATACATGCCATCGTTGGTGTGCTATCTTTACTGATGGACAGTTTAAACATCCTGAAGCTGCATTGGTTTTGGTGGTCTAAAAAAAAAGATGAAAATAAAAATTATTTAAACTACTCCATGTGGCAATATGCTGATAAAATTATATCTTCTAAGAAGAAGATAGTCTTAGTCTTATTTCTGTCTTTCAGTGGAAGTAAAATGGGAACAATTTCTCTTCATAATTGAAGTGGAAGTTGTAGGTGTGCTCTACTATTGAGCAGGAGTCAGAGATAGTACTCAGTCAGCCTTAGACAAGTCAACTGTTGCAGAAAATCTGGCAAAGCAGTAGCTGAGGGAGCCTTTAGGAGTTCTTCTGTGTTATAATAATAATTGTTGCATTGAAAAGGTAATCTTTTTGGTTTTATAATTCATCTTCACTGCATTGAAGTCAGTATAGGTATATGCAAGTGGAAGGTTTGCCACCTACAGAATAAGGTTACACATTTTCTGAGAATCTGATCTTTGAAATCTGGTGTTTGTATCTAATGTCATCTTGAGGGAGCATGACAAATGTCCAACTAGCGTGTCAAATTCCATTCTCTGTGTAATAATTAATAAATATTTTTTTTAAATGTCCCTCAAAAGAAATGTCCCTCAAAAGAATATAAGCATATATCAGTTTAGGATAAACAGTGTTAATGCTTATTTAGTGCTTGTTTAAATAAGTAATGGTGGCTTTGTTTGTTTCTTGTGTATGAAAAAAGCACAAAAGTACAAGATGCAGCATTGTTACCCACTAGGAAAACCAGCTTTTATTTTCAGTGCATTTTCAGATTCAGAATCTCATTTTCAAATTAAGATGAAGAATTAATTGGAACAAAAGAACTGAAAATATTTTCTTTCCATGTACTTGATTAATGTTTTTTACTTGAAAAAAAGTAGTGCACTCTCACAGAGAAAATGAACATTCAGACTCATGTATGTTGTCTGGTTATCAAGAATGTATTTGTGGATTTTTATTCCTATGACCTCTGCAAAATCAGTAGCTAATAAGGAGAGACTAGCAGATTCTAGGTTATCTTTGGCATCATGCTCTAAATATCTGATGATGGCTTAGGTCAGCTAGAGCTAACTGACTGGTTGACAGCATCAGGCCTCTCTGAGTTTTGATATGGCCTTGGGACTTTGTGTTAAAGATATGGTGGAAAAAAACGAAGTCAGCCTGATTTACCTCTGTGGCCACCTTTGAAACTGCAGAGCTGGTAGTTAGGGATTACCAAACTGAAAGTAGCGTTCCTGTCAGCCGTCACTAGTGTCAGCTCTAAATCACCAGTTTTGATCAGTGTGGTGTTTGTGAAGAGTACTGCTCCTGCATACTCCAGCCTTGCATGGTGTTTGTTCACAAGATTCATAGAGCAGGGTCAGAGGCAAGATACACATCTGCACATTATTCATTGCCCTTAGACCAAGCCTGAAATGTACCTACCTTTAGAAGTTATTAAGTAGTTAGTTTTTTCTCTGACTTTTTGGCCAGGACAGGCAAAAAGTGCTCTGTTTAGCATCATGTCTGTGGCTGCCTAATCCGGATTAATATTTTCTTTAATTGAAAATCTGTTCTTTGGAAATTCATCTGTTTGTGCTTACGAAATTGTGTCTTGCATTTTGGTCTAAGCAGAAGTGTGTAATTTGGAAGTCTGGTATAGATATCACTGCACAAAATAAAACAAATCTCGTGGATGTAATATCTGAACCAACAATACAGTGAATGAAATCTTTCACCACTATGGTATCTGGATGATATCATCCTAAATGTTTCAGGAATAGAGATTGCTTTTCGTGAGAAAACCATTTTTTTTGTTGTCATCTCAGAGCCTTTTTTGAAAGGGTCTGACAATAAGCCCCTTCTGATCCCCAGTCCTTAAAAGTTAGCCTCCTCACAGAGAAATTAGTCATAGCATGTGCTTTGCTTCAGAGATACAAAGACAAACTAGAAAAGCTACTGAGTGATTTGTTTGGAGAGAAGGAATAAATCCCCAACATTAAAATTTTGAAGAAGTCAGGACAAAATAAGTTGGTTTATTTTTAATTAATTTCCTAGGCTTATGAGAGGCCTTTACAAGAAAATACATCATATTTAGCAGTATTTCCTGACATAAGCCTCAGCATTAAACTTCTGTAGGTTTATTTTGCATGTTCTGTGATAGATATTTTACCCCTTGTCCCCCAGTTCCACGTATTACTGGAATTTGTGAGTCAGATTTTGCAGGTGAGACAGCAGATTTGTGATGCTCAGTTTTCTGACTTTCTAGGTGCAGAAATTAAAAGCACTATTGCTTTTAGCAACGGGTTCTTTGTAGGACCAGCACTCTGCTTAAATTTTGGAACTGCTTACTTCACTATGACATTAATGCAATCCAAAACAAAAGCTCTTGTCAAAATTATGATACTCCCTCTGGTTCAAGGTCTCATTGGCAACTTCAACCAGGAAGATGAAAAGCCTCTTTGAATGTAAGCAGCAGTCTGTAAGGAGATTTAACGTTCAGAGTCGAGATGCTCTGCTAAGCACGCTCAGTACGAACAGTTAAGCAGAGGCTGATTTCTCTCCCAAACGCTCCCCGACACCCAGTTGGTCTGGGACATCTCTTATCAGTGATAACTTTGTGTTAGTGTTGCTCAATTCTAGCTGTCTTGGNAGATGATAATTGAGCAGTGACATCTGGCAGTAGATGGGCCAGGTCATGAATTGTGTTTGTCCTTTTGGAATTAATTATTCAGTTCAGCTTTTCTTCTTTTTCCCAGTTTTTAAAAGTAAAAAATGTTTAAAGCAAACACAAAAGAAACAAATATTTGGCAGATGTACTAGTCAATAGCGATGTGAATGCTTGGTCTTAAAATACATGATAATCAGTTACATATTTAGTAAAATATTTTTGCGTCCCTATTTTTATTATTAGCAGAAGACCAGAGCTGTACTAAAGATATCAAATAACATCTTTGTTATATTAATGATGGAAATTGCTCACAGACAAAGACAACTAGGATTTTTCATTTTTCACATCAAACCGAGATCTGTTAGCAAAAGGTATTTTGAATATGGCTTGCAACATAGCAGCGTATAAAGGCCTCCAGTAACTTTGCAAAGTCTTGATAAACTTGTTAAAAGGTTATATAGCACCAAGAGCTCAGAAAATCTCTATGTACATAGCATGCCCTGTTTTTTAATGTCCTGTTTAGAAGACCTCAGAATGACAGAAGATGAAGGATATGCCTGTTAGTTGTTTCCTGGAAACTGGGTGCATTCTATTCTTTCTAATTCAGAGCTTAAGACTGCAAGTCACACAATTTCAAATCACCAGATCCAACAATCCTAACACAACTGTGTGAGTCAAAATTCTTTGTGGTAGCTCCTGTCATTGCAAAGCCAGTGGTGATTTTGGGTTGTTTAGGCTTTTGTTCTGGTTGCTCAGGGCTGTGTCTAAGTTGGAGTTTGAATATACCCAGGGATGGAGAACCCATAAACTTTCTGGGAAACCTGTTTCAATGAGTGATCACTCTTGCAGCAAAAATTTTGCTTCCTCTCTTTAAGTGGGATGTTGGTATTTAAATATGTGCGTCTTGCCTCATGCTACCAATTAGAAGATTCTGTATACATCTTCTTTACTCCCCGCCTCATTAAGTATTTATATATATGCATGGATAAGAGGACCTCAAACCTTCTTTTCCCCAATCTGAACATTACTAGATCTGTCAGTTTTTCCTCAGATGTCACGTCCCTATATTTCCTGGCCAAGAGCATGCCTGGCTTTTTCACCTGTATGCTTTCATCCACAAAGTGGGGTTGTCTGGCACTGTTGTGAGATTTACTCGGGTCATGCCTGCCAGTTACTGAAAGAACAATTTAAATATTTTAAATATCCAGATTATTTCTATAGATACATCTTTTCTCTGAATTAAGAGTGCATTTCTTGCTAGGGGAATATCCAAGGGAAGCTTTAATATTAGTTAGTTTCTTCTAGATAGGTAACAGCTCATTCTCTAGAGCCTGTGTAGCAGTGCAGAAGAGAATGGGAAAGGTTGGAAGCCAAAACCTCTAACTGGGGAATATCTTCTAGTTTATTTTGTGAAACCTAGAGAGGGGATAAGATTCATTTGATTTGAGCAGTGAAAATAGCAGTGTATAGTGACCAAAAGAAAACATGGTGAAATCAGACCTTTGCTGTTTTAGAGAGGGAGCTCAGGAGGTGTAGCTAGGTCTTTTATGTACAGGAATAGCAACATTTGTATTGTTACCAAAAATCAGTAACGTAAAACTCCTTAGCACCAATGTAACATTAAGAAGCAGGCATTCTTTATTCAGTTGGATGCACGAGGGGATCTCTCCTCCAAAATATCTTGCATACTGAGTACGGAAAAAGTTTATGTACTTTATTTTATGTACAAAAAAAAAAAATCCATATGATAATCATTTTCCCAGACTAATTAACTTACGTTCCCTTCTCTCTGTGCGTGCTTTCTGTCTTGGGAGACTGGTGATCCTTGGTGGTAGGCAACCTCAAAGTCGTACCTGACTGCCTGGTGAACTGGTAAAAGTTTGCACAATTGGGCTGGTTGCTTTCCAGTTCTTCCTACAGAATTAGCGTTGTGTGGTTCCATAGGCCAGTGGTTTTTGAAGAACAAGCCTTGTGTTAACCTACCGGGTGCAAACAGTTCTTCACCTGACAACCGTTTCATGATGAAGGGGAAGTGTATTTGTCACCCCCTAGCTTTGCATTACTCTTCTGAGATGACCAGGTTCCTCAGGAGTGCTCTGGATTCAGTGAGAAGATGTCTCAGCTTCACTGAAAGCCGTTTGATCACAGTACTAGTTATTTTTTTCTTTATAGAATATTTATTTACGTAAAATCTCCTGTCGGATTTGGACATTTTTACATGTGGGAAGGGTAAAAGTGAAGGAACCTTGCAACAGAAGTTGAGCTTGGCTAAGAAATTTAGCATTGCCATTTTCCTTTGTGAATGAAATGCTGATCTGTTTTTGAAGCCACCTATGATAAATTAGGATGCACTGTTTTGATATTCTGATGGATATATGGACCAAATCTATGCAGTGTTTTTTGTAAAAAACTAACATTTATTCATTTTAATATAAGCTTAATAACAAATATGTTGCATTATAGATAGTTAAATTAATTCAATAATATTATAAGATGGAAATTACTTATTTTATATTGAATAAGTGATCATCTGGGAAAAAGAATAATTTTGTGCTATTCAGAACTTATCCCCTGGTGTGTATGTTTTGTGTAATTCCTAAAGTGAAAAGAAATTCAGTGTAAGTGGTCTTCTGGGGTGGCAGTGCTGAATGGCTCTCTAGTGGAAAGCTTTCTGGTTTGCTCCTGAGATGCGGTGGTGGTTCTTCCTGACCAGTAAGAAACAAAATTTGCCTTGTAGCCCTTAAGTAGTGTATTTCCTACAAGGCGAACGTTGGGTAATGTTATTTTGAGGGCTAGGCTCCAACTTAAACATTCTAAGGCAAGCTTCTCTTGGCGAGGATCCTGGGGCTGTCTGATGTTATTGGAGGCTGTCTGTAAAGTGAGAGAGGGTAACCCGTTTCAACTTGTTTCCTTCTAGATAGATATATTAATATTCAGTTCCGTATGGTCAGAATCTTCTTTAAAATCAAAAGAGAGAGTAAGGACAGGAATCAAGCCCAAGGCCGTGTGTTTATGGATTATATGCAAAAGATGTAATTGAGGCAGTAACAAAGAACTTTTGACAGCATCAGTGTTGTGGCTGTCAAGTGACCGAAAAAGTCTTTGCCGTTTGATGCTTCTCATCTCCTAATTTTATATTACCAACTCCATGTTAATGTTAAAAATGCAAAAGTTAGAATATAGCTGGTTTTGTGACTGTACTGGTCAGATTTAGTTTTCCATTACAGTAGTGAATTTCTAGAGGAGGATTTTGTATGATAACTCTTCTGTTGCACAAGACTTCATTTTTTAATTCTAAGGACTTTCATTGGCACAAAAAATTGGTTAGACTGCCAGTTATTTGTACACACTGAACAGTCACTGAATACAATACAGATGGTAATAACTTTTTGCTAATGTGAAAAGAATGTTTTATTTAAGATCTGGAAGGATTACTGAAACTGGATGATCTACTGCTCCTCTGAAGGAAGTGTAGACAAGAAAGTAGTTACTGAAATGGTAAAAGACTAGGTATTTCTAGGGGCCCCGTGAATTTCTATTCAATCATCAAGAGCACTAGTTGTTTTGTTTTGCTTGTGCTTATCCCCGATTAATTTATAGTAGTGACCAAATAGGCTAAATTCTCAATTTAACAGGCCATTCAGCCCTGTATTTTGAGTTATGGCTGTTGCTCAGTTTTATTTGATGGTAAAATCAGAAGCAGATGTAGATATTCATGTTGAAGGAACAGGTTCTCGGGATCCTTTTAATACTTACTAGTACCATTTAGAGGGCTTTTAAACTGTATTTATTGAACGACCTGACGATTTATGAAGGGACTGCAAAGCCTTGTCGTGAATAAAAAGTCATCTTTATGTAGATACAGTCCATGAAGTTGGCAGGGGCTGGTGAACAATCTCTGTGTGTACTTAGAAGTTTAGGGGTTGAATAAACATTTTAAAATATATCAACTTTCTGTTCGGCAAAAAACATCTTTCAAAACAACTTTCTGGAGAGGGTAGGAGAGAGGTTTCTCAGAATAGAGGGATGTAAGTCAGGATTAGAGAAAACAAAAATCGTGTGAAATGCTTCACAAATATTGGAGAGAAGAGGAATGGAACTTGGATTGTCAGCAGCTCTGACAAGATGGTGGCCTGTCCTCTTGTTTTCATGAAAGGAAACAAAATACTGAGTGGACCAACGGACATACACAAATTATTTAAAAATAGACTTTTGTCTCCTCCCCCCCACCTCCTCCCTGCCCTGCCATGCTGAATGTTTCTTTCCTTCCTTTGTTGTTTTCCTCTGCTTTTATACAGCAGGGATTCTGTGTCTAGAGTTACAGCTGCAAGACATGAGGGCCAAGCTGGTCAGTGGCTTTGTTTTGTTTTGATTTCTAGGGGCAATATGTAGCAATCTTGTCTGTTTGTCTGTCTGTTTCTCTACTCAGATTCCCTGGTGCCTGAATATTCAAGTCTTCTGAGTAGCAGGAAGACAGTTTCATGCTTTCTTACCTGTTGGCTCAATTCGTGTCTGTGTGACAGAAGTGCTGTCTTGAAGAGGTGGCACTTTGAGAGGCAGAGGACAGAAAAGATGTTGGCCTCTTGCCTTACGTGAGGGTCATGTAGCTAAGGCATATTTTCCCCTCAAAAATAGTCATTTGCTTATCAAAGATGGTCTTTTACTGATGCTTTCCACTTACTCAAACCCACATTTTTTAAAAGGTCTTGATAAGCAATTTTTCATGAGACCAGGAGCTTTTTTTGATTATGTGGAAAGTTTGTGTCTCAGGAGTTTCAGAGGGCATTTGTAGCACTCTAATTTTGTAAAACAAAAATCCCTGCTTATTTGCTAGTCAGAATTAAATAGTCATGAGATATCTGTAGTCCTGTATAGACTATTGGGGCTCAAATCATTTGTTCACTGGCCATGCAGACATTTCTCTGTGTTTAGGGAAAATGTGGAAGTTTGATTGCTACTGATTATGAGCATTAACTGCTGAAGAACCAAGGCAACGTGGAATGCTATCTACTACCTTCATCTGCAAAGTGTGTGAAGCCTTCTGTTATGAACCAGGGGAAACAGTGCTGAAGAATACTACAGAAATTGCCAAGCCACATCCTTCTAAAATTAGGCTTTGTTCCCCCTTCTGTACATGTTATGACACAATCATGAGTTGAAATCATGTTCTGCTAGAGCAATCTGCATGTAGGTGGGGTCTTCAGGGAACTTCACTGGCAATCTCCATTATGTCTCTTAACCCTGTGTAAGTTGTGGTTTCTTCCTCAGTTACGCACATTCCACAACTTGCGTGTATTTGGGGCATATTTTTCCACCTTTATTATGTGATTTGCAGATTGCAAGTTCTTTTTTCAAAGCTCAGAGATGCTACAGTTGCCAAAACCAAGTGAGTGTGGATGGAACATATGTTTTCCATGTCTTGTTTTTCAAAAAAAGGGCCATTTTTACTGAAATAGCTTTAGACAAACATCCTGAGTGGAGAATTTCAGCCTGAATACTTAAGAAGTTGGATAGAAGTTTAAGTAGCTTATATTCTACTTTAAAACATCACAGTTAATGCTAAATATATTAATTATATGTGTTAATTATAAATAGCACTACCATCTTTGCCTACAGTCACTTGCCTTAGAGGATCAGTTTCAGAATGCATTTTCAAATTAGGCATTTGTACATTTTTCCTACTGTTTGTCTTCATGTTGCCTTTTGTCTTGTCTTTTTCTTCCACATTCTTTTAATTTTAGTTTCCCACTTCATTCTGTTTTCCCACTTCATTCTGGTTTTCCACTTATAACTTAAGCAATATGAGGAACAACAGGTTTGATTTGTGAAGGGTATTTTTGCCTGCAAGAGAATTTGGTTTCATTCCCTTTGGGTTTTGCATAATAATAGTAGTAATAAAATCAAGCCCAACAGCAAAACGTTGCTTGGCAGTCTCTCAGACCATAGTGCCAATGGTACGTGCTTTGATTTATGGTGTGTGTGCTTGTTTTTGCATAGTATCTACCTGAAATCAGTGAACTGACAAATCAAAATCCAATTGTCCTGAAATGTGGCCTGGCTTACTGAGAAGGGGTATAAAAACTGCAGGTTATTTAGACTGGCCTAGCTAGTAAGGTTTTGGATGAGCTGAAAGCCAGACAATTTTACTTCATAAGACTTACATAAAGATTTTGTAATAAAACAGCTCAGCTTGGTTGATCTCTGGTTTTGGAATTTGTTCTTGTTAAGGGTGTCTTAAGCGCATTTACCGACTCATCATACAATCACATGTCTTTTGGACACTAAATGTGGTCTTTCGCACTGATTGTAGCATGGTACAATCTGTTATTGAAATAACCATGGTCATAATTTGCCTGCTACCAAATTGGGAGTGTGCGTCTAATTCCTTCTATATAAGTTGCCAGAGGATGGAGAAAATACATCTTCACAATCCCCTGCTTTAAGGTTGTGGGCGGCACCTGGCCACAATTAGGAAGTTGGTAGTCATCCCTTATTTACTCACACTCTGACTGACAGTGGCTAATCATCAGCATGGGAACTCCATAGGGTGGCTTCTAGTCCATGGCACATCGACATCACATTTTTGCTGGTGCAAAAATGCCTGTCACCCAAAAACCAAATGTACTTGGAGAGTGATTAGCACTAGTGTGTTGTCAGACTGGAAGGCTGAAATGGGCAGGAAGCTGTGAGGCATGTTCTCACTCAGGCAGTGACACTGAGTAGTGTCACACGTGCAGCAGGGTGGAAGGGACTACAGGCATTTTTGAGGCCACAATGGACAATCTGTAGTGATCTTAACAAGCTGTGGTAAGGGAGGGAAGCACCATTCAACAGGGACTAATGGGGAATTTTATCCTGGGTTTAAAATAACAAACATGCTTGTTAGGAGAAGACTTACAATAAATCAGCAGTAGGGTTTATAGTTTAGTGGATCAAAACAAAAGATTGCATTAAAATATGTTAGATTGTATTTTGGGTCTTGCACTAGATTTTCAATGTTTGTAGTACCTATTTAAACTTCAGTCAGAAAAAAGTCACTTAAGCTCTGGTCAGGATCATTGCTGTATCTGATGCATGGGTGACTTTATCAATCAGCATGAAAAGTGTCTCATTTCATATCATTCATGATTTCTGTGATTGTGTAAACTGTGACCACCTAAAGTATGACTCAGTGGTTGGTCTTGTTCAACCACAGGCTCTACGTGCCTGTGTTTGAATGATGCTTGACCTTTGTTATAGTGGGTGATCTTGCAAGGGCCTTATTAGCTGTATAATTCAAATAAAAGGAGTCGTATAATGGAGGAAGTAGTGTATAAATCAACCACTGTTAACCCTTTGCTGAGGTGTGCAATTTCATTTTCTTTTCCAGCAAATATTACGGCATGCCCGTGGAAATGCTACAAAAGTGATATTTCTCATTACTGATGGCTATTCCAATGGAGGAGACCCAAGACCCATTGCAGCATCCTTGCGTGAAGTTGGAGTGGAGATCTTCACCTTTGGGATATGGCAGGGGAATATCCGAGAACTGAATGATATGGCATCCCACCCAAAAGAAGATCACTGTTACCTTCTTCACAGTTTTACTGAGTTTGAAGCTCTGGCACGCAGAGCTCTTCATGAAGGTATTAATGTCCTAACCTCAGAAATCTACAGGGGGCAGAGAGGTCTGAATAGAAAGATCTCCAATACTGTCTTGCATTTACACTTCATGTAGTGTTGATTCCCTTTTATTTTTCTCATACTTTCTAGCAGAAGTGTTTGTCCCTCAGTTAAAAGGATAAACTTTATTTGGCTTAGCTCGTCACCAACAAGATGTGAGCAAAATTCTCCTCACTGATGTATATAGTTATTTATATCCATTCAGCTCTTCATTTTGCCCATGAAGAACAGACTCTGCTCTTGGCTCTTGTAACTTGTGCTTGAACAGATAAACCTTGTAGTCAGATACAAGAGGCACCTAGTATACACCTACACCTTAGAACTAGACTTAATACCTTAGACTTAATACCTTTATGGTGTCTCGCACAGCAACAACAGTTAGCCTGTTCAGAACCAATCTAGATCCCTCTGTGTAAGAGTCAATACAATTTGTGTTTATGACCTTATACACGCTGTAAAACTGGAAAGAGGAAGAGTTGGAAAGAGAGTTTGGACTGTGATTCCTCTTTTAATCTGCTTTATCCTAAAATAAAAGCTCTTTCTGAAAAATAGAGTAGGTTTAGATAAGCAAGTGAGAACACATGATTAAACATTTGTTTGACAATGCTGCTTGATTGAGGCTTAGAACATACGTCAGGCTAGCCATTTGAATTGATTTGCTATAATTTTTAAAAATGTGCTACTTTAAAATAAGCAGTGTAAAATATGCTTTTCTGGTGCTTTGTTGCCAAGCTGTTTGTTCCAGGTAGGGTTGGATTGGTCTATGTGAATGTGCCTAAGATTTTTGTTTTATAATATGACCAACTGGTTTTACATGCCATGACCAAATGTGCTTCTGATGTCAAATATGGCATCCACCAAAGCTGGGAAAAGCTGTCTCAACAGCTTCTGTTGGGAGTGAGACTGCATTCTGGCAGGGTTAGACTCAAACGAAGCTGAGTGAGAAAATCTGAGTGCACCGTGGATTTCAGTGAGCCATTTTCCAGAATAAGGACACCAATCTTTTGGATGTTGAGAAGTGCAAGGCTCTGCTTCATGGTGCCATCTCTGCTACTTAGAACTGGAGCCTAGGGTTATTAACAAACATTTCACTAATGATAGAATGTGATGAGACTGTGGGATTCCTTCTGTTTGAATTCTTTGTTAATAAATTGATACTATTTCAGACCTGCCCTCTGGCAGCTATATCCAAGAAGATATATCGCATTGTTCATATCTCTGCGAGGCAAACGAAAACTGCTGTGACATCATGGCAAGCTGTAAATGTGGCACTCACACTGGCCAGTTTGAGTGTATCTGTGAAAAAGGATACTACGGGAAGGGACTACAACATGAGTGTACAGGTGAGTCTCATGTCTCAGTATTTGGGTTTTTCTGTATGCTCTGAATATGTGGCTAATCTATCTGAGAGCTAAAAGATCTGTTTGGGATTATGACTATGAACCTGGATCAGAATGCATCCAAGGCTGCTGGAAAACTCTCTGGCTGAAGATATAAAATAGCTCTAGCAGTCAAACTCACCTCATATCTTGTCTTCAGGAGTAGCTCGAAGAGATGCACAGGAAAGAGGTAAGAATAGGGCAAATGTCCTGACAAAGTAAAACTTCCCTAAGACACAGCACACTGGAAATTTGTGACTATGAGTTTACTAATTCTGAGGTAACGTTTTTGCTCTCAAGTGCTCATAGTACATTTTTCCCTCATGAGTTTTGCTGATCACTTTTTGAACTTTCATGAACTCTCGTGTTTGAAGAGGGGCTATATATGTGGATCTTTGCAGGATAAATTCTGGGTGAAACTTGGTCATGTAAATGTGCTTTAATTCTCTCATGATGACTTCCGGTTACTATAGAGGAAGAAAACGTTTGAGTCACTAAATAGAGATTTGTCATTGTGACATTTTGCTTATACTGGTTTTGTTACTACTGTTTGGACAAGCCCTTTTACTCTTATGCATTCAAAATATGGTTAAAATAAGAACAGTTTACACTTCTTTACAGAAGTTGATCTGTGAAATTGTATTACACTCCCTGCCAATTATCACATTGTAATTCACCTTGTGCCTCTGGAACACCTTTCCTTTTTTCAGTAGGTAAGCAGGAATTCATTGGGTTTTGGGTGCAATATGAGTAGAGGAATGTAGTTAGGTATCAGTGTCAGCTCTGGCACACTGGATCAGAATCGTATTTTATGTAAGTGGTTGCAGCTTCCTTGTGTGCTCAATTAACTCTAAACAGATACGCTATTCCATTTTGCTTATTTTCAATTCTAATACTAATTTATTTAAGACAAAACCACATTTTCATCGTATTTTTTCTTTTGTCATAAAGTAATTTTCCTTCACCTTGAGTACCGTAGTAAGATAGTGAACAAAATACATACTGCATTTCTGCCTCTATCAGTAGCTTGTATCATTAAATATTGTTTTGAGCTATTCCTACAGAGAGCAGGACTATAATTTTAGAGTTGCCCTTTCTACTTGAAAAGGTCTTTTGATGGGGTAAGCATACCTATCAAGTGCCACCAAAAATGGTAAAAGTCAGATTTCTTAAAATGGGCACTTTACAGCTGCAGACAAAAGTTTCATTTTTGCTTCTTTGATAGATGCATCTGAAATAAATTTGTAGAAGGCTCTGGTATTAGATATACTGCAAGTAAGCTGATGATTGCAGCCATCTGCTGTGTATGTGATGGTAATTGAAGTTGCATACATGTATTTCAGAGAGAATTTGACCTGAGTAACTAAAACCTTTTCTTTATGTATGCTCTGTTCAACTGTTGTATTTTTCAAGACAGACAGAAAAAAAAAAAGAAAGTATGTGTTCTTGAAAGGAAAAACAGCCTATTTTGAAATCTTTTATTCTGAAAAGGATTCCAACTATTTTTTTTAACATTTCACATCTAAGCATAGCTGTGGATTTGTAAAGCATGAGGAATCTTAAGAATGCATCTTAACTTTTCCTCACTCTATAGTGTGCAGGAGGATTTGTGGCAAGTTTACAGTGACAGGACTTCAGTTTTAATTGGACTGTTTTTAGGGGTTTCTTGGCAAAACTTGAAGATACTCCACTAGCCTATGCTTCCCTAATACAGTAAGGCTTTTTTAAAAGAATTTTAATTAAGAGAGAAATTGCTTTTCTGTGTTGTATCTGTTATTTTTGCTATTTTGTTGATTTTCTGTGGTTATTTTCTGTATTCTCCTGTGCTTTTCATTATACCACCTTACTGTTGTTTATGGTTTTAAATGTGAGGCATCAGAATAACACATAAAAATCCTAACAATTTTTTACTTTCATAATTACCAGAAAACACTCTAGAAAGCTTCTGTACAATAAGATAGGAGCCGTATGCCTTGTGCTGAAAAGCAGAAATTTGGTGTCCCGCTCCTGCTCTTTGTAATATTGTTGATGATGTGCCACTGAAGGAAGAACAGACTGACTGTTCTCTGCTTTAAAAAGCAAACCAAACTTGACCCACACTGGGAACTTCATGTGGCCAGAGATATCTGTGATGATTGTGGCAAAGGAAGGGAGAGAGGGAAAACAGAGGCAGGGTTGTAATCAGTTCCCAAGTATTGCAGAGTACATAAACACCACCTCTTCAGTACCTCCTCACTTTTTCTTCTCCTTTTTTTCCTTGATTACAAATGTTGAGGTTCAAACTAGAGACAACCAAAGAAAAATACAGAAGAATAAATCTTGTTATTTTTCATTAAGGCTCTTTCTTCCATTTCATCAATAAAAAGGTGAGTTGTTTAAATCAACTGCACCTTTCATAGGCAAGTAAAAAAACTATCCAGATCTCCATTTGTATCTTCTTCTCTCTCTTACGAAATTAGAATATATGTCTTTAACATGGCCTTTTCGTGATTTTTTTTCAGTAGGACCCTCCTTGGAAAGTTCTGGTTTAAGTAGTCTCTTGGGTTGGATGACCTTTTAGGTTCAAGATGATGCAACTAAAGATGGTACCCATCATATTCACCTCATCAGTTACTTGTAAGCACAGCCACAGTTATTGGGGAGGTTAGGAAACTATTGTCTTACAACCACTAGTTTCTTTTGTCTAACATGCAGATCCCATTTTTTGCAGAACAAGGCATCCATAAACATGATGTGCAGCTCACAGGGCAGAAAAAGTAACTTAATTCCTTGTAGTCTAGGCTGGTTATTCGTTCTTTTGTTTATATTTAGCTCACTGCTTGAGTATAATTATTGAATTCCACCATCTGCATGAATATTTAATAGGTTGCCTAGGCTTTTATTTAGCAATATGCAGTTTATCAGTAATCATATGCACAGCCACTGGGGCAACAGTTTTGGTTTCAAAACACCACATGGATTAGATTTCTAGAGAGCCTTTCCAATGAAACATGAAAACATGTGAAAACTTAACATTTTTTTACTTTTTTTTCACAAATATTAATTCAGAACACATTACTGAAAAGAGTTTGAACTGAGGATATGTACGTCCAGCAAGGCAGGGAAGATTTGCATTTTGTGTTTTCTTGGACTGTGGACCTAATTTTCATCTGAGCACTTTTTCTGTGAGATTTTCGGGATTGTTCCTGTTGCGAATGCAAAGCAAAACCTGATGTTCTTAAATTGGATATCTTCTAGTTAGAAAAAAACTTTTATGTTTGATCTGTTACTAGCAGTTCTTTCTTCAGTCACACGGGAAGAACTTTAATTCCAGTGGTGAGTCCAATGGTCTAGTCAAAGGAAAGTAAATATTTCTCCTGCCATGCTGTCTCCTTCCTCCGTTCCTTTTGACAGGACCTTCTACTCCCCAGACGCTGAATCATCCTTTCTCAATATTTCTCTATGGGAGGTATTTCTTTAGCTATCTTGGAGGAGTTACTGACTAAGTGAAGCTTTGCCAACCATCTTGGAACTTGGCAGATGGGACTTGGAAATTTTCACTGAGTTTTCGAGATTCCTCCAAGTCCCAAGGCTTCCAGAGTTAACAACACATATTATAACATATGCTGTACTCTTCAGCGGGTGCCTACCATGGATCTGGACGAGAACCACAAACAGTACTCTGAGATTCTGACAGACAGGGAGGGAAAAGAAAGCAAGAAAGGGAGTGTGAAAAAGAGTGTAAAAAATGTCTCCAAGCATAGTAAGATCTCAGGCTAAATTTGCATGTTGAATCTGAAGGTTTGAATTAGTTCATGGAACTGCAGATTTTCAAGCCCTTAGAACTTGGCTTCTCTCTGTCTCGCAAAACAGTGCTATTTAATGCTTTCATTCATTGATTCTGCATCTTAAAACTGGGTGGGAGTTTGTTTTGATTCCTCTCTTCTCCTTTGCTTTTAATTTCTAAAGCAGAGAAATACTCTTCATTTCTAACTTAGCTGTCACTGAAAGAGGGCTCCTTGTAAGACCTGCAGCCGTTGAAAACTGACAAATTGAAAAAGGGGCATTTCTTTGAAGAAAGTGTCAAATGGCTGCTAGTGTGGTATTTTGTCACATAACCCTGCAGATCTTGGTATACCAAAACAAGAAAGCAAACAAAAATTTTACATCACATGATTTCAAAAAACTTGGATAACAGCTGTGCAAGGAAGTTGGGGTGTATGTGCTTAATGAAGCAATAATTAAATGCTTTCAAAACCTGAACAGTTTGGAAAGACTTAGGGAGTTAGACTCACCTGCTGTAGGGACAGAAAAGCCTTACTGGAGAGACCTTTCTCTGTGTTCATCTGTCAACCTGTGATTCAGCCCTTTTACTGAACAGCTCTTTAATCATGATCCCATTTCTGTAACCCTTTGAGGGAATGAGATACTTTAGTATACTTTATTATTTGTAATTTAGTCTTCTTTTGTTACAGCTTCTTTTGAGTCACTTTGCTTCTGTGATAATACACAGAGGTTCTATTGTGAATATACTGTGTCAAAATGACTGGCTGTCATGTAAGGAGGAGGAATCTAAACCAAGAGGAAGGATGCAAAATGCCTGTAACTAAGTAATGCTGAATTGATGCCTAATTAATACTGGCAAAAATATTCCTAGCTGCCATTCTGTGTATTTTTTTCTGTTTCTTATAAATCTTGTGACTCTTTATGGGTGAGAGTTTCAGGATAACATCGTGATGGCTAAATACAAAAGAAATGTAAATGTGTTTTTCTAGTAAAGGTATCATAACATCATGATGGGTGAGTACAGGAGAAATGTAAATCAGTTTTCCAGTGGTTTTCCACTGAGAGTACTGGAAGACAAGTGGATGAGAAAGATGAATATAAAAAACAAATGCCATGGACATGGCTATAGAAGTTTAGTAGGTTGATGATCTTTTTTAAAGTCTTTTTAAGACTTAAAACAATAATGTAAAAACATTAATAATTATTGTTTTTGTGAAGACTGAAGAAAAGTATTACAAGTATTTACAGGTATTTTGTGTGCAAAATAAATACATCTGGAAGCATGCAGATGTGCTGCTCCAGATTTTTTACATTTAAATCTGCTATCTCAAAAATTAGTCCCCTGAAGCCCATTATTGCCTGCTTTGCTTCTGGAACTTAAGATAGAGGTTCTCCTGCTTGTTGCTATAGGAAGCAAAGCAAGGCTGAGGGAAAGACTTAATTGCATGCTGCAAGATTTTTCGAAATGGAGCACACAGTAGAGATAAATTCCTGTGGTTTGAAAATTTAAAAGGATATTATCAGCATATTCTTCATATCAGGAGAGGCTTTTGGTTGGGTTTTTTTTTTATTTTGTAGGAATGACTAATAGAGATGAAGGTAGCTGCATGATCCTACAGTAGATTTGCTGTTATTGTGACTTCTGACACCAAAGTAGTTTGCTTCCCACCTGCTTTATGAAGATGGGGCAGTTCTGGCATTGAATATAAATCCATATTTAGTCCCTCAGAAAAACTCTTTAACAAACGCTAGAGTCAGACAGTGAACTTGCCATCAAAAAAAAAAAAAAAAAAAGCACAAGTTTTAGCACCTAACCACAAGGGCTCTGCCTTTTTTAAGTTTAAAAAATTTAACTTTTTTAAATTTAAAAAAAATTTTAAAAAAGGAGCTTTTCTTAGTCAATTTGGTACAAGTTTTTTCACGTAAATAAATGCTGGTGGATTTTCACCATATCCATAGTTTCGACAAGCCAGTTGAAATGGATAGGAGTGTCTACACTAGTATCAATGAGATCTGGGTCAGGGCCTTGAAACTGGGTGACTCTTCACCTTGTGTATCAACTGTATAAATCTTCTGTCGCAAAAGTAAAAATTGTAAGTAACATGATAACTAACATGGATAACAATGTTTCTATCATAAATATTTTTTTCCTAGCACTGTGCCATGTAACTTGTCTCCCTTGAATTTTAAAACTGAACTGTTGCAGAAAAAGAAAACCCAAAAATTTAAAAAAAAACTACCAACAAAAAAGTTTTCTCTGCATTTCTGCACCATTCCTGAGGAATTTCTTTAGCAAATGAAGTTTTAGGGTGAAGGCGAAAACCCAGATTCAATTCTGACATATGCAGACCAGAAAAGCAGAGGTGTAATTTTACATCTGTACATAGTGTTGAAAGACATCCATCCTTTCCATCTAGATGGCATCTGAGGCTTTAGAAAATAAGTTTCTATGCTAAACCAGACTCTTTCCTATTAAGTACAGAACCGTTTGTGAAATAAATTTGTTGGAATATTAGAAAGTGGTGTACAACTTAGTGTTTTTTCCTTATCTTCAAAGTGACATGTCTTGGTCACCTCAGAATGTCAGGAAAATAAAGCCTCCAGAACATATATGCAATTTGAGGAGAAAAAGATCAACCATTTGGAGGGCTTCAGAGATATAGAAACTGATTAGAATACTCTGATTAGAAATAGCCATGACACTGAAATAATCTTCAGCTTTCTGTGTCAGTCGGACTTAGGCTTTCCGTGAAGCCTGTCTCCATGTGTCCTTTGGCCACAATGTAAACATTGCAGGCAGTCATTCTAATGAAAAAGGTTAACAAAAGTGTAAATACAGTACCAGGTAGGTTTAGCCTTTAGTTAAATGACGGTAAAACCTTTACTGTTAAGGTTGGGCTTTGCACTGAGGCTCTAGACAGGATGAAAAGCAGGCTCTCTTACTTTCGCTGAGATTGTACATGGTTTGGAAACATCCTTTTTCAGTAGTGCAGTCCTGGGAGAAGTGGTAGTTTAAAAATTTGCCGTGGACATGCTTTGTTTAACCGCTTAAAATGTTCAGCAGCCAGTTGTCACTAATTTTTGGAAGAGGGCTTTTCTTGCAAGAGTATGAAATACTGCAAAAGTCAGTCAAGTAACTCAGTTCACAGGACTAAGTTTTTCTAATACAAGGAGGAAAGTAGGAGGCTGAGTAGCCTTGTTCTAAGGAGTCGTGGTGTCAGCACAGGATGTAAGTAGTGCTTGCCAAGCCTCATGTTCATTTACCAGAAGAGCTACATATTGTTAAGCTGGTTTTTCTTTTGGACTTGTGTTATTTTCCATCACATAGAGGCATTAGTATGTATGCCTAAACATACTCCAGTCCTTTAGGCCTCTTTCTGTTGTCAGCTTGGGAAAGAATATCACATTAAATGCAAATGTTTCCCTCATTTTAGAACCTAAGCCTTTGCGTCAACTTTGTATCAAAATATGCTGTCACTTGCAAATCCCTTCATTTGAGTTTTTATGTCATTGTGAATTGTAGAAGAGTAAAACACGTATATAAATTTTGCTCTTTTATTTCTGAATGGAAGTTCAAAACGCCTTATGAAACGCAATACCTTTTTTGAAACGTGGCACTTCTGTGAGCATCCCAACACCCTGGCTGGCCAAAAACCTCTTTAAAAAATTGTCCCAGTGGCAGCACAGGGGTTCTATTTAGGTCATGGCACAAAGGCAAGGATACTTAGTTTTCATTAGGGGCTTGATTTTATCAGTGAGAGTAGCCAAGCTGCATTCACGTATGGCTTTTTAAATGGATCAGTAGCTCACCTTGTGCTCACAGTTCGAACTCCTGAGAACAGAAGTAACGTGATTGCAAAATTTGGCCTGAGAAGGATCATACTTGCCTCAGACACTGAAGGACCCTCTGCCAGTATCTCTTTAGTGTAACAGTAGCTGAGGGTTCTCTCCATGCCTACCTTTTTCACTACTTAGCAGTGATATTCCTTTTCATTACTGATAGAATCGTAGAACTATTTAGGTTGGAAAAGACCGTAAGATCATCGGTTCTGACCATTAACCTAACACTGCCAAGTCCACCACTGAACCATGTTCCTAAGTACCGTTCCTACACATCTCTTAATACCACCAGGTTTGATGACTCCACCACTTTTCTGGACAGTTTCTTCCAATGTTTGACAACCCTTTTGGTGACAAAGTTTTTCCTAATATCCAACCTAAACTTCCCCTAGTGCAATTTGAGGTTATTTCCTTTCAGTCTATAACTTGCTACATAGCAGATGTTGACCCCCACCTGGCTACACCCTCCTTTCAGGGAGTTGTAGAGAGCAATAATGTTCCCCCCCAGCCTCCTTTTCTCCAGGCTAAACACCCCCAGCTCCCTCAGTTACTTGTTCTCTAGACCCTTTTCCAGCTTTGCTGCTCTTCTTTGGGCAAGCTTCAGTACCTTAGTGTCTTTCTTGTAGTGAAGCGCCCAAAACTCACCCATGATAATGGCTCTTCCAGCCTAAGTGCCAGAGGAGTTTGGCCTAGAAGCAGTAATAAGCTATGCTGCGGCCCCAAGAGCACAGTTTGTATGGCCCTCAATTCCAGCTAAAACAATGAGGTGTCTTGCTTTGCCAGCCTCCAGGATTCTGCTGTCTTCACTTTCCTGATAGTGCTTCACCATCAACAGCATTTCATCATCAGCTGCCTGGGCGCTTTCCCCTCTGTCACAGACAAGAAGGCAACTTCACACTCTGAGAGCCTGTGAGAGGGCCCTTCTTGCCTTCTTGTTCCCCTGCTTGTTTTTACCTACTTATCCCTCCGGATGGAGGTGATGGATTATAGCTGTTACTTGTCTGTTTCTTGCCACAAGGCTGTAGCACAGGCAAATATTAAAGGTAATAAGTTCAAGGTCAATGAATGTGATGTTTCACAAAGCTGTCTGTAACATGTGACATTTCACTCCTAGTGATGTTAGAGATTGATTTATTCTCATTATTTTAAGGTAATTTTGAGAGACCTCCTACATTGAAATAGAAAGTGCAGTGCCTCATGCATTCCTGCATCAGAGAGGTAGTTTACAAACTGTCACTTGCAGCCCTCACTGGTTCACAGTCTGCAAAAGTACAAGAAACTAGCCAAGAATTTGGTTCCATCTCAGGAAAAGCTGGAATGTTTTTAGACAGCATTAATTATCTTGTGAAGCTAACTGTTAGGAATTAAGCGCTGTTTAGAAATAGATTTTCTAGCTAAAACACTGTGGTTTGATAATTTTAAGTCTTGGGTCTGTTGAGCAGTGGTTTAATAATTATTACTGCTTACCTTTTTTTTATTTCCTTTTTGCTTCAGATTGCAGTTAAGAATGTTCCCTCGTTCTTACTCTCCACCTCTGCAGATGTGTATGGTCTTGTTTATGGCAAAAGACCTTAGAAAAAAGCATATATTTAAAGAAGGTAGGACCAGAAGTGTGGCAGACCTTTTTCTTCCAAAACATGCAAAGAATCTTGCTGCCCTTTAGAAAGAGAACAAGTGATTCTGCCTTGTCAAAGTGGAAAAATGGCCTTTGAAGCAGAGAAGAGGATGGAGAAGTGGGACACAGAGCGCAGTTTCACTTAGATGTGCGGAGAGGTTGGGAACCTGACAGTTCTTGATACAACCTCACTCTGGTGTTTCGCTGCTCACTTTCTGGCAGCTGCAGCAGGGTATTTCGTTCTAGTTTAAACAACTGCCCTTCAGTAAAGTCCTTGGCTCTTACAGGTGCTACTTTAGCACTGATATCAGTACTGATAGCAAGAAGGGGCCTTAGAAACACATGACTTACTACCCTGGGATTCCTTCTTTGTGGGAGTACTCCTTCATTGCAGAAAATTAGGTCTTTGCAGAGTGGCTGTCTAGTGGGCGGTGAAAAGTATGGTTCAGAAATGTTTTAAATGGCGGTTCTTCACAGAAGGAACTTTGTTAGACTGAGGCCTGAGGCTATGTATTTGGTTAAGATACTGCAACATAATCTTTTTTATCTTTCATCTCTTTTACCACAGCCTTTGCAGCAGTAATGTTCACTTTGTTGGCAGCCACAGGACTTAGTATTAAAAATCCTTTCTTCAGTTCAGATCCTGCAGTAGATGGGTCAGATCTTTTATATCTTGAAAGGAATGAGGGGGGTGGCAAGGACAAGGACAATTGGGGAAAATGAAATGAGAAGCAGTCACTTTTTAAATGTTTCTTGAGCAAGAAGCAGTTAATAGTGAGCATACTGGTTTAGTTGTTATCTCAGTGCTCTTACTTTCCATAAACAAGACTTTATTTTGATATACATATTTGGATAATATTAAAAGAATTCAGGGAATCCTGTCAGTTTCCATAAGAGTTTTACTTGAAGAATGGAGAATGGGATTTATGGCATTTTTCACGGTAAATCATGAGTATCAGTAGTGATTCCAGGAATTAAGTAGGAACTATAACATCGAGATTACAACAGTTTACTGAACTCTACGCAGGGATAGTTGGGCTAGTTTCACAATACGTAAAAAAATAATTGGCAAAACCACTGTTTTTTATTGCCTGATTACTGGCCTGAGCCATTGCATGTGTTTCAGCCGTCTTAAGTTAACCAAAATCTCTGTTTCCTACCCTGGGTTCCTAAGTAAATAAACATGGAAATAGTGACATATGTTCTCCATCTGCAGAGTCATGTGCTGTATCTTCAGTGCTCAGAAATGTTACTTAATAGGAGTATAATCACTGTTGTTGAAAAGTATATTTAATGATAAAAATAAGGGATGTGGAAAAGAGGCCAAGTTTGGCACCTAATGCAGTAGTGACAGTTTATTGAGGGTCTGGCAGAAATAGCTTCTCTTTCCTGTTTATATTAACTTTTACTTGCTGCATTCCCCATCTGTAATTGAGCACTGGAACTACTCTGGTCTGCAGAGAAAGGAGGCAGAAATAGGTATCTGGTTTTTTTTGTTGTTGTTTTTTTTAACTCCAGGATTGTGTGCACCAGAAGCTGTTGGGAGTGGGTGTTGGAGGCAACAGCAGAAAAGAAGTATTTCACATTAGACTAGTAAAATTATTCCGGAACATACAGAGCTCTGTTAATATTTTACCAGAGAGAAAATTCACAGTTTTTGTATCAATGAGAATGAGAAAATCTGAGGATGTAGAGTCTCTTGACTACTGCTGGGTTCCCCACATAACTTGCTTCTCTCAGGAAAGCCAGTTTGCTCATTGAGTTTAAGCAGAAAGTAATTTTTAGTTATATTATTAAGTCTCAAGAATCACTGAACACAAAACTGTTCAAGTTGCTGAGTTGGTGAACACAGTGGAAATGGATCTTGAACCACCAGGCACGTTCTTCACTGCAGTAACCTATCAGTGCTGTGAAGCTTGGGGTGCATGCTTTGTCAGCTTCTAAACCCCTCTCCCTTATTTTTTAAACTGAGCAATCCCAGGAGAAGGTGATGTGTTGAGTTAGCTGTAACATGAAACTCTTACTCCCTGCTTCTGGAAGAAAGTGCAGGCTGTGCTGGCTGGATTGTGGTAATTTCAGTGTGTCCCAGGGGTCGCAGGCAGTGGAGATTCTCACTTCTGTCCAGATTCCTCTGGGTGTAGCACATTAGGAGTTGTTAAAGAATGAGTTTTTTCATTCCAGCTCAGACTTCTCTCTTGCCAAGTAGTCCATCTTTCAAGCTGTGGATAAAGGATGTCTATTTCTTGTTTCCCAGTGTGTGCCTCTAGCTCGCATAGCAGTTCAGTAAGCAGCATAGACCACAGCCCAGTGGAGCTTTTCCACTCTTCCCTATCTAACAGCCATCACTTGGGATCTGGCCTAGGGATAATTTTAGCCCTTTAGGCACCTAGTTACTGATTATTAGTCGTTCTTGTTAGGGGTGTAGGTGATGGATTGCTGCAAATGTGTCCTTTTCATGTCCTTCCCTTTTCCTTCTTGAGCCAGAACCCTGTGTGAAAGGGTGAAAGGACAAGCAGAGTTATTTAATACATGGTACAATGATTAGACCAGAGAACCCTGGGCTTCCAGTGCCTTTGGACAAGACAGATACTAGATCTCTCAAACAGGTGTTTGCTCAACTATGTGTAGCACAAACAAAACAAAATGTTCAGATTCTCTTTAGCGGAATTTTCTTGACATCACTCTGTCTGCTTTTGGTTTTTTTTTAAACTTGCTGTTCTAAAAATGAATGTATAACTTCACAGCAATGATAGCAAAATGGCAAACAAGCGCAGCTGGGACAGGATGGCGAAGCTCCTTTTCAGTGTTTGTATATTTAAATAGCAGGATGCTATCCAGTGCACTTAAAAAGGTGCTATTTAGAGTAGCTTGTGCTATCACATCAGCAGTGATCAAGGTTTGCTGAGGAATGTGCGTCTGTGATTATGATAAGGACCATGTCCAGAGAAGCCTACTGTACAGCAGTGCTGCTTTGATCAAAGCATTTTCAGAATTTATTGTATTTCCCCTTTTGTGTAAGGGTCTCACTGTGCATGGAGTTTTAGACAAAAAAACCTTCACTTGTATGTAAATAAATTAATAAATAATCTTTATTTGCAGAGCAAACTTAAAAATATTAACTGAGATAATTTCCCCGAAAGAATTTTTTGTAGTTTTGGAATTTGTTTTACACTCTTAGCATGATAACTTCTAGAAGTACACGGGGACATGAGGACATAAATCTGTATTCGTGTTCTGAAAAATCAGGAGTGCTGGCATGAACCGATATCTGTAGTTGATAGGCATGTGTGTGTTTGGGTATCTCTTCCAATGCATCACCAAGGCTGGATCGTATGTCCATGCAAACAGCAAACCTGTAACTGTCTAAAATGCACTGAGACTTAACCCCAAGAGCTTCATTTCAATACCTGAATGCCATTTCTGTATATATGTATTGCACAAGTTGCCAGGATCTATCTTGTGAATCTGTAGTTTGAATGAAGCGTGGGTAGGCTTCCTTTAAAGTTGCGACACAATGCGTGGATCAGGAGTTTTTTCTTATTTTTATGTCAGCCACATGCTTTGAAGCAAAGAGAAGTTACCTTCTGTGAAAGTATATATAGTAATCTTTATCAGTAGTCTTTATTTTTATGATTGTAAAACATTTAAAATACAGCTCACAGCTCTATGTCCTTGCCATGCAAGTGTGGTTCAAGTATGAATCTGTTTAAGGCACTCACCATACTTTTAACATATAATAGTTGGCCTGGTTCTTAGAAAAAGTTTTAAAATCGAGCATAAATGGATTTTCTGTATATTCTCAATACTGCTGCTATGACCAAGGAGTGTATTTTGCATTCAGAGTAATTGCTTTGCAGTAATCCTATATAAATGAGCTGGCCCCAAGCCTACCCAGAAATGCTCAGCACAGCCAGACCTCCCTGTGGAGAAGGTTCTTGTTGGCATCCTAACTTTTACAAGCTGTGATGCCTCTTAGGCTTATATTCTTCCAGCAGGCAGATTGTTCTCCACATTGTGGGTGCTTGCAGTACTAGGATGAGGTGCTCACCCAAGGACTGCATCTCCGTCCCGGCAACATCTTCTGCCCCATGGGAGGGGATCCAAGATTCTCATTTTTATCAAGAAAAAGTTGTTTCTTTTGAAAGTTTGTTATGACTGTTTGAAATGCTTAAAAATCTAGAGCTAAGTCCTCTCCAAGTGTCATGGCAAATGCTGCAGCCTACTTGGTAGTGGAATATTTCAATTTTGCTGTCTGTAACTTCAACTGTAAGGTTTGAATGAACCATCCCATATGTATCATGTAGAGACACAGCTAAACTTCTGAATTGTTTCAGCCTGCTGCTCTTGCTTGAGAGGAAATTTGTAGAACTAATAAGGAGATGGAGCAAAATACATCAAATAGGAGCAGAGACATCTAGCTTGTTAAATTGCTAATCATGCTGCTTTGAGAAGGATGCTTAAAAAATACTGACGAAGAGCGGATGAATGATCAGGTTCAATGCCATCTGAAATTAATGCAGATCATATACTGAGGATAATAGGAGAAATTAAAGAGCTAGAGAACATGCTACGACTTAGAAATCTTTCCCTGATCCCTACACGTAAAGGCAAGCTTAGGATTTTCCTTTGCAGTCTTTGTACAAGTCATACGTGTCAAATGTTTAACTAAAGCCACTTCCTTGCCTATATCTTGTAATTCTAGCATGCTCCTGCCTCATTTATTTTTCTTTTCTTTTTTTTTTTTGTAGCATCATACATGTTGCAAACTGCAGAAAGGTGGATTACTGTATCTGCCAAAAGTTTGGATTTGTTTTTCCTTATCTTTCTAACGGCATTTCATAATCACAATGTGGGCAACCTGACAAACCTACCACACAGAAGATCTTAAGAAAAAAATCTTCCTAGATAATTAAATTTGACAACAAAAACTGTAATTTCTGGAGGTAGTCTCTACGATAGAGACCCATCGTGTGGAAAGTCTTTGAGAAGGAAGCTTAAAGATTTTCATGTGCAGGTGCACTGAGGTGTATTTTAGAAGCCTGTAATCCTGCTGGCCCAAGATGAGAATGGCTCATAAAATGGTTACAGCAAAAGCCAAGAGATGTCACTGTGAAATACACAGAGATGGCAGAGGACTGAGGAGCTCCATGCAGCTGTGGTCTCCCGTGTTAGTCACGTTCTTCCATTGCAGAGGTCGCTCACACATTAAGTGTGTAGCAGCAGCAGCAGCAAGGTTTTGGAGGCAGGAGTGAGGTTTAAGCAACACTGTATGCTAGTACTACAAGGCATCCCAAACTCATCTTCTGCTGCAGCATTAAGTACAAAAGTGTCAGGAAGTCTTTGACTGGTTGGTGTGGAATGGGGATCTCCATTTCCTCCATGACACCATGGCTTGTCCTTGTAAAGTGTATTTTATTTGGCAGGCTGTTGTCAAAATAAATTCAGAATAGCCCCTTGTTCCTACTGCTGCTTCTAAGCAAGGGTGTGCTTAGCCCTTAGACAAATATGATTGTGTAGTACTTTGTCATGTTGAGAGATGCAGATATGAAGATAGAAAGATGTAGCATGATACTGTACTGTAATTTCTCCGTATATCCTTCATTATTAAAGTTTTAATTCCCATTTAGTAAAATAGCTAAGTTTTATAGTCGGGCCTATTCATGGTGGTAAATTTAAAACATGACTGATGGCAAATACAGCTCCCAGAGCACTCTTTTCACATGCATGAAGGTTACGACGACGACATCTTTTTTTTTTTCTCACTGATGCCAAGGCATAGCAATCATAGGTGAAGTGAAGGAGTGAAAGAGAGAACCCACAGCTTCAGACTGCACTTTTCCACGGACGTAAATGTCAGTTAATTTCAGGTTTTGGTTGTGGATCTTCCACATAACTGCCAAGAAATGAATAGAAACACAAGGAAGCGTATGTCAGGTCTAAGATCCACACAACTGAAAAATTCCACATCCAGTGTTCATTGTTTGGAGATTGTTTAACCTATTGGTTCCACCATTTTTAGTGGACACCAGGAAACTGAGTAAGAACAGGTGTTCGTGGTGTACTCTGATTCTGGGACAGATCTGTTGAGTACCTATCCATGCAATCAGTATGATAAAAATAATCACAATATCATAAACATGACTTGATTAAATGACAAACTAGGCTTTCTTTCTTCAGTGAAGATGCTAGAAGGCTGAGTTATAAAGACTATTGGAGATTTGCATCAAAGTGTCATTTCATTTAGGCTTTGCACTTTTGGGGAAAAAATGAGAATTACAGACTACAGTCATCAGAGTAGCTGTGAATGAATAGAGCTCAGGCTGATGCAGAAGAGAGCAGAATATTGCCTAGCTGATTCCTGCCATATCCCACAAAAGATAAATCCTTAATCGGATCCTTCATTAGCATAAAATGTGGGAAAAATGGTTCATGCCAGGGATTACTTAGTAAAGGTAGTTAGTGGGAGAAATTATGCATTGAAGAAAAATACAAAATCCCTCAAATTAATCTTTGAAATACATGGAGTTTGAGTCTCCTCTCTCTTAACACTGGGATAATTGAAGAATAATTCCATTTTAGTGGCTTAGAGCACTAGAGTAGCTGGAGAGGAAATTGAGTTTGCCTGCTCTCCCAGGATTTTGAAAGGTTTACATTTTTAAGGCAGACATGTTTATCCTTAAAATTTGTACTTGTACATTTGGAGGAAGAATTGTGATCCTGTGTCACAGAGTAGAAGAACCATTTGTCCCATGATCTCCACCTGTTTAAGTCCAGACTGGAGCCTTTATGCCATTGTGAGGGTTCAGTGCTGGTTGGCTTAACTTTGCTGATGCCTTTAGTATTTGTGGTTTTAAAAAAGCCAAACTGGATGATACATATTAATTGTTTGGTCAGTCTCTGAAATAAACCTTTGTTTATGTTGTCACTTTTACAATATTAAATTCTTGTGTGAAGATTAAAATGTCAGTTATTTCATTATTGTAGGAAGGTGGGACAGAATTCCTACTGAATTTGAAAGTCTGTTCTTTAGTTTTTTTGTGGTCTTTTCTAACATTCCATGTTCATTGTTTAGCTTGAAACAACATCTTGACGTATAGTTATGCTGTCAATATGGTTAATTGATGGAAATGTTTTTATGTCTGCCCTGTGGGCCTTTGTTTCTAGCAAACCCCTGTCATATTTCTTGAGTAGTGATTTATTTTCAATGTGCAACTTGAGTGTAAGTAAGAAAATGCATTCCACTGGTGGCCCAAGATGTCATCAAGAACAGTAACGTTCAAAACCAGAAGAGACATGCTCAATTTTCTTACAATTTTTCAGCTAGTTATATACCCTAGGAGAATATATCTGAGGAGGAAAATGCAAGAGGCGTGCTGAAGTAACCATGTATTACTTCATTATCATTTCTGGTCAGAAAGTTATTGCACTGTCCTTGCTACAGACAGTATAATCTGCATGTGAATTGTTGATGAATATGTACCATTTTATGAAAGCAGGTTGTTGATGACAGCTTCAATACGAGCCATCTTCGTGTGCTTGGGGAATTTGGGCCTTGTGCTTGTGTGGGTTAGCACACTAATCCCTGCTTCCAGATATCCTCTAACAAAGAGGTAATCCTCTGGTGTAGCTCAGTGTTCACTATTCTGGTGTCAAGAGGAGAATTACATTAAACAAAAAGCACTTCCTTGCTCCTCCCCTCATTTCTGGGCAGAGAACAACATGGCTGACATATAGAAATTCACATATTTCGTTGAGGAAATCATGTATGCAATGCACGCATGAGTTTCCTCTCTGTTTAAAGACTGATACTGTTAAAATTGTTTCCCCATTTTTAAATTTTTGCCCCTTTTTGTCATTCTTGACAGTGCCAAATTGGCGCTTATTTACACTGGGATTTATTCACACACTCTTTTGAGGCTTTTTACACTGTGACATTACTGGAAAGGGGAAGCAAACCTTGAAAAAAAAATTTAATTGTTTTTACAGATTAGTACCAAAGAATATGATCTTTCTCTGTAGTCAGTTTTTTGCTGGTATAGAGTTGGTGAATGCATGCTGGTGACTAGAATGAAATTTGGCACTGCTTGATCCTTCGAAGAAATTCCTGACTGTATGAGCAGTCATGGATTGAGCCACATGTGCTCTTCAGATGTGTTTGCCCCTTAAGCCCTGGCTTAGCTTTGAAATCCATCACTGAGTGTAGACTTGGGCCATGCTGTAGTGCTGACTGGGATGGGTCTGCAGTCTAGCTGGCTAAAGTGTGGACAGTCTAGAGCAGATGGTCTGTTCATCCACAGCTGATTTTGGATGGTTTTAATGTGATCTGTGGCCAGGCTAACCTCTGCGACTGTGATGGAAATGCACAGTGTGTTTGTGGTCTATTCTTAAACCATCTCTTCGACATCTCAGGATAGACTGTCTGATTTCACACATTTGGAAATACCTCTGTAAGCCAGTGCTTTCTGGCAAAGATTCTGAATGAAGCTTGTGTGGAGATTCGTACTTTGAATATGTCTAGGGCATATGTGGGATCAATGAGCAGGGATTCAGACTTGAAAAGAATTCCACATAAAAAGTCAAGTTAGGATATAGTTCAACTTCCTGTAAAGGCAGCGATAAGCATTTGAAGCATACAGAAAGAATAAGGACATTTGGGAAAACATGTTTTTCTCAGTAGAGACATTAATAACCATTTTAACAGTGTTATTTACCTCCTGCTGCTTGACTGGAAAGAGCAAATTGTAAGTGTGATTTCAGAATTAATCATTTTCTTCAAAGCCAGACTGATTCAAAGCTCTAAGCAAATTACTGGGTTTACTGTTAAAAATGCTCACATCATAGAATGGGTGATTATTTTTATCCCGTAGTTCTCAAAACAGAAAGAGAAAATTGTTGCTGGTTTTTTATCTAAGGTGAGGTTGAAAGAAAGAGAGAAAATTGGTTGGGGTTTTGTTGGTTTATGGTGGGGGATTTTTTGGAATGAAACACCTAGTTTACATGTCATTTTATATGCCATACATGGAAAAGAAGAGACTAATTCACTTCAACTGGCATATGGAGGGCAGCTCTGTCACAGACCGGGTCCCCTGTGATGCTTAATTTTCACTCTTTCCTGTCTCCTCTTGGATGCACTTCATCACTTTGTGCTGGATACAGTTTTAGAAAGGATGCATAGAGACTTCCACAAGGTGCCAGATGGAAATATTTCAGAGTAATGGATCTGATACTCTGATCATCTAAAGCAGGAGAGAATATTTCAGAGATATGTGATGTCCAAGATGGGAGTTTCTGCATAGAACAACGGAAAGAAGCAGCAGAAGTCCAAGAGGATTGTCTTGGATGGGAAGAACAGGTGAATTATTGGAAAGGGACCTTTTTTCCCAATACTTTTCTGAAAATCCCAAAACAAAAATTAAAACCTCCCGCCTCTAAATCTGATTGGATTTTTCTGCCCTATTTCCTTCCTCAAGTGCTTTGTTTTGTACTTACATCTCTTACTGCATAGGCATTGTCGTTGTCTCTGTAAAAGCGCATTTTAAATACAAATTTGTGAATCCAATTTACAGCACTCAAAATTGCCTCTTAACTGGAAGCCACTCAGTTGCTTTCTTCAAAAAAAACATGCCAAGTTTTCTGAAAAACAAACGAAAGTATTTTGTCTGGAAGCTATTCAAAAAATCATCCTCCTTCTGGAAAGTGCCACCTGTTCATATTGGCTGATTTTTTGGGGGTATATTCCATAAAACTTGGCTTGTGAAAGTCAATTATCCCATGACAGGTGAAGAAAAAGGAGAGTGAATTTTCTTTCGTCTTTGTTTTTCGGTATTCTTTCTTCCAGTTGCCTAGAAAGCAGTAAGTTTTCATTAGTAAGACAAGAGACAGAGCATCTTAGCATCTAACTCGCAGAACAGAGCTGGTCTGATACCTACCAAAGAGACTGATACTGCCAGAATGTCTGAACTCCAGGAAATACAGCTGCATAGGAGAGACCAGCTCCACAAGCAGGGCACACCTGACTGTGTAAGGAGGAAGTCACTTGAGTGTGTTTATGGTTGTACAGCTCTTTATACCATTCAGAGCTACATCAAGTGGTACAAATTGACTGTACTGAAGGGAGAATATGAGAGCCTGACCTGCAGTGTGCAGGAGAAGATGTGACCATTTTGTTGACAGTTAAGTTAATGGAGTGAGAGCTTTTTTGGCTGGGTTTCAGTGTTAATGTTGCGTAACCTTGTCAGAATATTTCCTGAACTATTTTCATTAGGAGTTACATTTTTTCAGCACAAGTGTCTTTCAGTTCTGTTTCAAGTGCTGATCTGGTCAATCAAAACTTCACTTTAGCAGCACCTGTTGATTAGTCACTCTCCTAATTCACATAAGAAAGAAAATGTGAAAGAAACACAGATAATTAAGGTGATTTCCTGAAGAATAGATTTCAAGGCGGAGAGCAGTAAGATTGAGAGCTATCAAGCCCATCTGAAGTTCTCTGGTGAGAGGTGCCTTTTCCCTTTGCATTTTCCATGCCTGAGAAAACATCACCTGAATGTTTTTAAAGCTTGTGTGTGTAGGTGCACAGAATTAAAAATATGAAATGCAATATAAATGAGTGCAAAGGCTTAAAGGAGTAGTTGCTTTGATTAATTACTTCATTGTTCGTGCCTCACACATTTTAGGACATCTAGTATATATATCATATATATCATGAGACCATAATGCATAAATCAAAGGCAGGGGGTTTTGCTGGCTTGTATTAGCTTATTACTATGAATCTGTATGCATTAAAAATCTGTGTAGTTTTGAATGGCAACTAATTTTTTACGCTTCTGAATCAAGAATGTCTTTGTAAGGCCTGCACAGGTTTTGTCAGTGAAAATCTGGTGTATCTACTGGGACTAGGTTTCTTTTCAAGATGATTAATCGTGGACTTAATGTCAGTCCCCAGACAGTCACTATAGATAACTCCACCGAGTCTGGTAGGCATTAGTTCAAACCTGTTAAGAACTCTGCAGGACTTTAAGTGGCAAATGCTCCTGCCCTACATGGCACTGAATATGTACATGAATAATGTAAAAAGAGTAAAGCAAAACACCTGAAAAAATATGCTAAGTGAAAGGTGAATGTCCTGAATTCCTTTCTGTTTTCTTTTGCTGAAAGCTTGTCCACCAGGAACGTACAAGCCTGAAGGTTCACCAGGTGGAATCAGCACTTGCATCTCATGTCCTGATGAGAATCATACTTCTCCACCAGGAAGTACCTCCCTTGAGGATTGTACATGCCAGGAGGGATATCGTGCTGTAGGACAAACCTGTGAAGGTAAGTGTTTCCATCCAGGAACAGAATACCCTGGTATGCAGGGGCGGGACAATGCAGCGCTGGGACAATTTTTTTGTATGATTCTGCGCTGTGAGGGACATGTCAAATTGCATGCAAGATTTTCTCTGTCATTCCAAACCAGCAAAAATGCCAAGGTGCAAGCTGAGTTAGAAATTTCAAAAGAATGTTTTCCTGCAGTGGCGTATTGCACTCCAGTTAGTAACCACTTTGTTGTGGTTGTTTATTTAGTTGTTCACTGCCCTGAACTGAAGCCACCTGAAAATGGTCACTTTGTCCAGAATGTCTGCAACAATTACTTTAATGCTGCCTGTGGAATCCGATGCAAAGCAGGATTTGATCTCGTGGGAAGCAGCATCCGGCTTTGTCAACCAAATGGGCAGTGGTCTGGATCGGAGGCTACTTGCAGAGGTATGTGTTTGAAAAGTATTTTTTCTATTGTTCGTTCTTAGCAGTGGTTTTCTTTACTCACTACATGGCTGGGTGTGCAGATCTGATCCTGTTAGCCCTTGTGTGAAAGAAAGTTCCAAAGGCTGGACGGCACCCCAATCAGTCTGTTTCCTTCCTTTCTAAAATGGAAGGAGGACTTCTGCAACAGAAAAAGCAGAGCGTCATTTACTAGACAGACAGTCTTTTGCAAGTGAATATACAGTCTCCTTCCTTAAACCTCTCTTCACCTCTGTCTACCTAATTTCTATGAATTTTGTATCTACATTGTGTAAATCCAGTGAACGTACCAAGTATTTAAATATGTAATAAGACCTTGCTGCATGGCTGTTTTAGAACATCCACCAGACTCTCAGCATAGAGGGGTGTTGGTGTTGGGAGACATAAGCCGTGGAAGAATTCCATTTTGCTTTCTTACAATTTCTTCTTACCAAAAATAGGAAAGCTTGAGATTTGAGCAGGGTCTTCAGAAGAATTTTCAGTGGAATTTCAATAGGGGATGACTGTCAATATCCTAGAAGTTCACTATAAAAGAATGTCAGCCAGAAATAAACAGAGGGTGTGAAAGGGAGGAGACACAAGAAAGAGCATCCTGAAAAACATTATTTCTGGATTTTCTGATAGGAACAGAGTTTTGTTTTGCTATTATTTGTCTCTGCCTGAGGTTGGGTTTTTGAAGATTTAGAATGAAAACTGCAATCTCGTGCCTGTATATCTGTCTGGTATGTCTTCCAAGGAGAGAACAAAAGAAAAATAAACCAGGTAGAAGCCCTTATCTCCTCAACAGCCACAAGATGTAGTTCATCATGTTTAACTTGACTTGAATGCCCTCAACATTAGTGTGCTGCACTGGAAGCTAGTAAATAAAAAGCCATCAGCTCATTCTGTAACTCTTGTCCTGGCCTTTTGTTCAGGGAAAAAGGCAGGACTGATCTTTGGAGGCAGTAGCACTTTATGACAGTACAGCAAACACTGCAGCCCTGAAAGAAGTTGCAACTTATGGTTCTGAAAGGAGGAATCTGAGCTGGAGATCAGTCTCTCAGGACATTCTTCCTATAGCAGTTTACTTCTGCTTAGATTTATAGGACCTTGCTTCAAATAATCTCGGAAATCTTAGGTTTCCTTTTTAGCTTCCAGTGACAAGAGGCAGGAAGGAGAAGCTTTCAATAGAAAATAAATTGCTGGCCAGTACCATGAGGGTCTCTTGAGTAGTGGGACTTGGAGTTGTGGACTCTCCAGCAGTCAAAACTTAGGATGAAGATGCATGTTGCTTCAGGCGGACTGGGATGCTGGGAAAGAGCACCCTCTGTCAAAGCTTCTGTCACACAAGAGCCCTTTGTGCAAAAAATCTGGGAAAAGCTGCAGTCAGCCACAAAGAAGGGATCTTTCATCTTCTCTTTCACAGAGAAGTGGAAGCTTCTAGTACTTGAAAATATTGCTGGAGCGTTTAAAGGAATTCGCCTGTTTGGTGTTGGGGTGTGATCTTTCTTTAACAGGGAATTTGGAAGGTGGGGGAAAAGTCTGGATTGAGATACTGTCTTGATATTGAGCTAATATCCTTTGAAGCACTGGAAGGATATATTTTTGCTTTGTGCCGTTGTCCATCATACTGAAGACTTCCAATTTAAAAAAAAATTAAAAATGCCACTGTTGGATATGCTGGATCTGCTAGTCTTGATTCACTCAGACTGTGAAAGGGAGCAAGATCAAAGGCATGGTTTATAGCTGTCTTGTTAATCCCAAGAGTATTTTATCACATAAATTAGGAAGAGGAGAGTGAAGGAAAATCCCTTTGCCCTGCTTTGGATTTTGACATTAAATACTCCTCAGTGCTTTTGCTAGCTAAAATCTGCTGTGAAGAAAGTGATTTAGCACAGTCATATGTCATGCAATTAACAATGACCTAGGGAAAAAACAACTGCAAACCATATATTTAATCCAGAAAAATTTATTAGGAGAAACCCCAGAGCAAGCACAATATACTGTTATTGTTGTTGCTGTTTTCACTGGCTCTATGGAAATGTTTCTTGGCCATGGAAAATGTGTTACTGATAAGAGGATAGGTTGGTGTTTAATGCTTGGAACCATGACCAAGGTAACATGGGCTCAGTTACAGGTTTCTGCCAGAGCCATCCTGAGGCACTCACTGAGTAAGCGTGAACACTGAAACACCTGAGGAGGCAGGAGCACTACAGCTGTGTGGTCCTTCCAAAAGAAATGTCTAGACAGCAGGTAGTGAAGGGACTGCCTTCTCTGTAGGCACATTAACATTGACAAGAGCCTCCTCAGTGCTCTTAATTCATTCAGGCTTTTTGCTGCAGATTGGGTTTTTCTACTTCTGTAGAAACCTTAAAAGAGCAAGCCTACTTTCTTGTGTATAAAGCACGTGAGATTCAGCTGCAAGTATGTTTTTCTTACTCCACTTACTAGAGTTAAGATACAGCATATCATGAAGCTGCTCTGAAGCTCAGAGTGCCTCTCACAAAAGGGGCATTTCAAGATCGTTTTTAAATACACTTCCTAAAGAATGCCTGTGCATATGCAAGCAGAAGAGTAGTAATACCTTCAGAGAGTAAATGTGAGACAGCGGTAGTACAAAGGTATATTAGGTACATTTGGATGGCTTATTTTCGTTCTTTCTTACCCCATATACATAGGTTTTGCTACTTTTTTTTCCCCTTAGGTGCCACCATAGCTGTTTAAAAAAAAAAAGGCATTATTTAACATGTGTTGTTTGTAGCTTTCGGAGGCTGTGTAGTTACTGGTATTTATAGAGCTGGCTTTCATTTGAAGCAGCATTCAGGCTACGTGCCCATTAATTAGTTTTAGGTGTCTAGTGGTGTCCACATGTGTGCAGAGTAAAGAATTACTGGAGAAAGGAGAGGTTGCCAAGTTGGTTTCGCTTCGAGTTCATTCGTAGAGGAGATCATTAGAGGAGCAGAGAAGTTATCCAGCTCTCTGAAACCAGCTATCACCAGAGGTTGCCCTCCTGCCAGCAAGGTAAACGGGAGCTGTGGAAAACAATCAAGTGAGAACAGGGTTCCTCTTGTGAGGAAGGGATGAGAAGCTGGGGGAGCTGGACCTGTTTAGCCTAGAGAAGACTGAGAAGAGATCCTATCAATGTATATAAGTATCTGAAGAGAAGGGAGCCAGGCTCTTCTTGGTGGTGCCAAGCAATAGAATGAGAGGCAATGGGTAGAAACTGATGCGCAACAAGTTCCACCTGAGTATAAGAAAGAACTTCTTTACAGTGAGAGTGACTTGAGGACTAGAACAGGCCTCCCAGAGAGGCTGTGGAGCCTCCCTCACTAGAGATATTCAAAGCTGTCTGGACACAACCCTGTACAATGTGCCCTAGGATGACCAGTGTAGAGCACAGAGGTTGGACTAGATATGCTCCGGTGGCCCCTTCAAACCTTAGCCATTCTGTGAGTTTAGGGAACTACAATCTTCTTGATTATATTTTTGAGCAATCACACCGTTTGCCTTATGTGTTTTTATCCCTCTTTTGAACATACTGGACAGTATCTGGCAACTTCGGCTCAGATCAGTTTTAAATCAGAGTTTTCCACTCATTTTGGAAAGTCAGTAGCTGGTTATCGGTGTATCATCATCATCACTTACTCATGTTCAGACAGTAGGTGTGTACAGCTTAGCTATTTGAGGGACCGAAAGGCCATGCAGTGTGTATGTAGTTCAGAGTTTTGTCTGGAGGGGATCAAGGACATAAATGCTGGAGCATGAGATCCTAGCTGAAAAGGATCTGCACTGAAAAGGCAGTACAAAGGAAAGAGGTCCTACTATAAAATCTTAGGTTATGACCTGGAAACAAAGAACATAAATCCAGGTCATACCATTGCTACTTTTTTCTTGCTACGATCATTCATCTGTCTTGGATCAGTCTTAGTTACAGAGTAGCTTTGTGCTAGATTGCAGCATCAGGATTCAGTAGTAAAACCATAAGACAATCTGAGGATCACTCTTCACTTCCCTGCTTCCCTTTCTTCATAGGCACCCTGCACAGGACTGCATTCTCCTTGGAATCTTCAGTGTTTGCAAGACATTACAGGAGAAAAGCCTCTGTGCTGAGCAGCAGCCAGGACTGTCTCCATGCCTGACACATGAAAGGGTCTCTTTTGTCTCAGCAGCAAGCTGATTTGTTCCTTTTCATCTCTCATGGACCTGGTATACAAGCCGTATAAATGGCTTGTATTCCTTCCTCCTCTCTCTGTCTCCTCCAGCATGCTGAGCATCTTCTCTTCTGATTTGATGAGGCTTACATGTGTCTATATTCTGTGAATACAGTCCAGAGTGCCTGAGAAAATTCCCGAGTACCAGGATACTGTCATCCGACCTGTTCATAAGCTCTTAGCCTGTTCCCTGGTGTGTACTCAGCCCATACCAGCCTGCCAGTTCAAAATTCCCCAAAAAATTCTCAGACATTGTTGGAGACTAGAAACTCCCAAGAGCACACACTTTTCCACAGGATTCCATTATTCTGCAGCTGTCCTGTTTTGAAGGCTGATAGATGTCACCAGCTCAGGCCACACACTGTGTGACAGATGCACAGTTAGTTTGTTAGCTTGGGCTTATGTCAGTACTTAGGTGAACTTGGAAGTGTGTGCCCAACCTCATACATTCTATGTTAGACTGTTTCAGGAAGAGGAAGGCATCAAGCCTTTGAAAAAATCTACTCTGTACTAGCTCTATTCCCTAAATTCGTACAAACCACTGTAACAAATGTACAAGACAGTATCTCTCCTACCTCTGGAAAACTGGGTAAAGTAGTGTAACTCCACTGATACTCAGTGCTCAGAGTGAACTGGTGTTTTTTTCCCTTTGCAGTTCGAACATGTCCCAGACTTCGGTCTCCTCAAAATGGACACATTAATTGTTCAACAGCTGATATTTCGTATAAGACAGTATGTTTTGTGACCTGCAATGAGGGCTATGAAATTGAAGGAAACAGCAAACTCACCTGCCAGGGAACCTCTCAGTGGGATTCAAAGGAGCCAAAGTGTGTGGGTAGGTATCTGTTCTAACTGTCTGTTTGTGTTAGAGTGCAGCTTTTTCTGATGTGCTGTCACAGGTGAGAAATTCTTCATATTTTAACAACTGGTGAAACTAGGATACAAATGAGAATTTGTCTAGGGATGCTTTATGCAGGTCTTAGAAGCTGGAAGTGGGCAAAGGAATTTGTGAGTGGAGAAAGTGGACAGATCATCATTTAAATACAGCGTGAACTGCTGATTACTGAAAGGCTGTTGTATCTCGTTAGTGTCAGACACAGTCACACAGCGTGTTGCAAGAAACATAGAAGCCGTAGGTCTATACTAGGGATTAAATATGAACAACCAACAGTTTTAGTTGCCATTGTAAAGCTAAAGTTGATCTACAGGCAAGGACTAGTTTTTGTTAGCCAGGCGCTGTGAGTGCTAAGTAAAGGTGCAGCAGTTGTCACTTTTGCTGGACTCACAGCAAGGAAGTAAGAGTTTACACAAGTTAGGAACTAAGCACCTCTGAGTCAGGATTCAGAGGTCACGCCAGCTGTGCAGGCATAGATAGGCATGTACTGCTGTTCCGAAAATAAAGGACTGTATATTTCAGAATTATCTCTTTAGGACTGGTGACAGGTATTGAATTAACTTTGGAAGATAAGATGATGAAATACAGTTTAAACACTTTCAAGCATAGACTGAAGGAAAAAAAAAGTACAAGTCTGAAGTCCAGCAATACAGAAGTTGATCCAGTGTAGACTAAAGTCAAGGTGAAGTATATTTCACCTGGATCCAGTAAATGCAGTGCCAGCAGCGTGACTTCACTTGAACCTCTGCCTATTTCTTTACTGTTTTATTGCAGTCTTTAAAATGTGGACTTTGTGTGAGACAAGCATAAATTTCTAACTGTAAGTATGTTCTCTAAAATTATGAAATTAATCCACAAGAATTAATTTAACAAGACAGTTTGCTAAGAGATCCTAATCTTTCTTCTGTTAAAATCAGTGGAAAAACTTCAATTAACTTCAAAAGGAAGGGACTCTGAAATCCGGTTGGAATATTATAGTTAGAAGATTAACCATATTCATCAGTTGAATTCATCCTTCCTAGCTTAGCATTTTGATTAATAAAATCCAGCTCTACTCTCTATCAGAAGATTTCTTCACACCATGCAATATTGCCCCCCTTCCTGGATTACCCATGGCAATATCTTATTTTTGCCAAGTCTGAAAAATCTAGTGAGAAAGTTAGCTTTGACTGTCAGAAAGGAAAGAGTGTTAGCTAGGAAGCATCTCTGCTGCTTCTTGTTGTGACTGGTGTTTAGAACAAGCTTGCTAAAATCCTGGTTAGATGTAAATATGTGGAGTTTTATTCAAGGAAGGATGTAAATCAGAAGGCTGTTATCATATCCTCCTCAGAAGCTACCCTTTGTACGCATTTTCTGAATGGTCATCATCATAGAAGTATTGTCTATTTATTTTTAGTCCAAATGGCTCCTAACTATTATTTACAGTCTGCTATACAAAATGTACTGGAAATCCTTCTGTATTTAGGCATTTGTAATTGATAATTTATTATTTTCATATCCTTCTGTCAGACAACTGAAATGGAGTCTTCAGTCTGTTACCTTGAAACAGATTTCTTGGACCTCAGGGTACCCTTCTAGCTGGTTTTCTGAATGCTTTTTGGTTTGACTGCTCCTCAGTGCAGTTTGCCATATTTGCAAGTTAGCTTACTGAGACTGTACCATAGCCATCTGTAACCATAACTGACGATGTACCGCAACATTGCCTGGATTGTTTGCAGTCACTTCTGTGGGGTCTGTTGTCGTGCATCTCTTTCCAAGAGACTGGAAGGTAATGCAAGTTTGGATTTCATGTATGTTTTAAATTTTTGTCTCTTTCATTAAAGATGTTGTTATCAATGAGCTACTTTTGAGGAGGCTACATATATTTTATAGGTGGCTGACAAACAAGATATCTGCTGAAAAGGGAAGCTTTGTCATTTGTCCAGTTAAGGGGGAAAAAAACTAAACCATAAAAGTTCCATAGTCATGTTCTTGTGTTTCCTACCCATTGGCAAAAGTTTAATATCAATCACTTTAAAATTAATAAATTTTGCAAGATGCTTTTCTCCTTTCTTTGTTCAAGGTTTAGTGAAGTAAAAATGGTAATGACATCCAGGATGTTGATGCCATCTAGCGTTGAAAGAATTACTATTTCATGCTTCTGATTGCAGCTGGCCAGTTTTTTTCCCTGAAATAGTCTTGGCAAAGGGATTGAAGGAAAGAGGCATGGTTTGCTTTGTAGTCTTCTCATTTGTCAAGTTCCTTTTGATGTTTGTAATTATAATACAGTGTTATGTTTCATCATAGGTGGTTGCAGGTGAAAGCAGGTTCTTGTCTCTCCTTATAAATACTTCTTCTCTATTAATTCCCTATCAATATGACTAATGTCGTGGATATCCCTCTACCCTTAATGAATTCCAGGCTTTTGGATCGGCTTGATCAAATTCTGGAACTGAGCACAGATGAAAAAATCTAAACAACACTATTACAGTTGCTTTTCCTGGTAAAAACCTGTCCTACTTCAAAGAAATTCCCTTATGCTAGATATACCAAATTTTATCCTGAGTTTTTGTCAGACATTTCAGCATTGTGCTGTACATGGATTTTTCTAGTATAGCTGGATGTGTCTCAAGCAAGAGGCCCAGCTGGTTTTGCTTCCCAGAGAGCTGCAATTTTCTCTGCTTTTCGTGCTTATATGTTCCACAGTTTCTCTTGTTGTTCCCAGAGTAATATACATTTTAATGCTTTTAGCTTTCCTCTTCAAATATTGTTTTTAAAATTTGTGATCTTTTTGCTATTTGTCGGTTACCTTCATGTGGTGAGCAACCAAAACTTAGGATTTGGGTTTGTTTTTTTTTCCTGGTGGAGTTTCACCTTGCAGAGCCAACAGTATCTGCCTGAACTGAACGAATGTGTTAGAAGTGTTTGTGACCTGTGTGTCCTGTTGAAATGAACTGCAGTTATTAATTGCTTGGGCTTTAAAAACATTTCAGCATTGAGGGTTTAAATTTCAGGAAATACACAGAATGCTTAGAATCTTTAAATTTGTTTCATGCATAAAAAACAGTTTTCAGTTACTTGCTGTGTGTTTTGGGAAAGGAGGGGAGAGAAAAGGAGCATGAAGTGTTTTGAATGTGAATCACTTTTTTATCATTAAACCATTGCTAAGAGCTTAGTAGAGCTTCCTTTCTGTGTAGCTGGGTTGGGTTGGTTTTTGTGTGCTCTTGTCTGATTTCTACACTGACAAGTTATACAGAGTTACAAATCTTCTCATCGGCTCTGAATAAGGAAGCATTTTTCTTGTATGTTTGCCTATTATCTATTGTAAGAAACAGTACTGAAAGTGTACAAACTGCATTAATGGGATACCTCTTTTTGCCCTCTTTGTTAATATCTCCATACTTGAAGTAAAAATAACATTCCTAAAAACAACAGGTTCAGAATGAAACAAAGCTTTTGTGAACCTGTTTAAATACATTATGGTTTTTGCTTCGATGCAAATGGTCTTCAGGATTTGTAGTGAACCCTAGTAATAAAAGAGTTCAAAACTTCCATTTTAAACCTTTAAGCAGCTGTCAACCCTTCCTGATTTTACAGAGCTCAGCTGCTTCCTATGGTCACCTTGAGTCTTTCCAGCTCTTTTGAACACAGACAAGACCAAGTCCAATTTCATTTGGTTTGCAATGCAGTAAGCAAAATTGTGTGTCATATCCCTAACCTATAAAGAGTTCATGGCAGAGTACCCTTCTTCTTCTTCCTTTCTTATTTCAAGATAGGCTATAGAAGCTGTAGAAGGCTACAGATACCTCTTCTGTTACCTCTCTCCTGCTGAGGTCTGGTTTTCGTAGAAGCAAGGAAATGCAACTGCAAAGCAACCATGAAAGATGAAGTTGTAAGGAAAAGAAGAAGAAAAAAAAAAAGCAAATGCAGAGAGCGAGATATAGTGGATCTGCATGAAAATCACCATGTTTCTGTTTCAGTGAAGAGCATGAGCAAGAAAACAGAAGACCTGATAAACTGACTGCTGGTTACTTCAGTCAGCACTGAAAGTCAAGTAGCAAAGTTTCATCAGGTCATAATGTTTTGGTGCACTCATACCCCTACAGACTCTTGAAAAGACTATGTATTTTGTGTTCCCACTAATCTTCCATATGACTTTATTTGCAAGTTTTTTTGAACATGTGCTTTGTGTATGTTAGTTATAAGTCATGTTCTACTGCTCTCTTGCAGAAAAACGTTGTCCTATCCTCCAGAAACCACCAGGTGTGACAGTTCTCCCTCCCAGATGTGGGCTGGAGCCTGCCATTTCTGGGACTGCGTGCCAGCTGAGCTGTCCTCAAGGATTCATCTTGTCTGGAACTAGAGAAGAAATAAGGTGCATTTCATTTGGGAGATGGAGTGCAAACATCCAGGAGGCTCTTTGTAAAGGTAGAGACCAGCACAAAATCATGTCTGTGTACACATGAGTGCAGAATTGAAGGGAAGCACACAGCAAATAACGAGTGAGGACAGGTTTGAAGTGGGGAAAGCACAACTTAAACAGTGTGTAAGAAGTGTTGCCTGCACAGCTTGGCTGTCAGATTTACTTGTAGTTTGTAATAAAAATGTGGAGTTCAGAGGTCACTTGAATGTCATCTTGTGGTGCTCATCATCAACTGCCTCTTCTGGGCTCCATCTCTCAGTTGTTAGGAAGCTGCCTGCTAAAAGGCCTTATGTGCAGGTAAATTTGAAATGTCAAAGTAGAGGTAAAAGCTCCTATCTTAAAAATATACAAAGTGGAACCCACACTTCAAGTAAAATAATAATGATAATACTATCATTACTGGTTTAGCACAAGTTTATGTAAACCCTGTAGTCAGAGCAAAACTGTAAAGGCTGTGTAAGCCCTGGCTGATAGACAGACTGTAGAGAAATGTTCATTACAGTTGTCTTTGAGTGGCTATGGCTGTTGGCATGCCCCAAGAAGCAGTGCACAAGATTTAAGGCCAAAATTGGCTAACTAAGTGCATTGGCTGGCACAGAGTGTCAAGCTGGGCAGAAGAGGGTGACGTGCATTTCGGTACGGTTCTGCCGTGTTTACCCAGCTCTTCTAGAAGTGTTAGGTTATTTATTCCCTTACACACATGTATGACTGAACTGGAAGGAGTCTGGCTTTGGATTACAGTAGGATAAAAACAGGAGTTTGGGAATACACTCTTCACCTCTTCATGAACTGTTGTGCTCTGAGAATTACTGCTTTCCCCCCAAACTAGGGCACTTGCCAGCCACTGGGTAATGGAACAGTACAGAAAACAGTTACAGCAGTCATCATGCCAGGTCACTACAGAAACTGAGGCTTTTTTTCTCTGTACAGGCCAGGAAGGTTTTGTCTCTCGCTTTAAACATACTGTTTCCCATTTTGTGATGTACCACATTGTTTTTCTGAATCTCTTATGTAAATGTGGGCCAAACCACAGTTTTTAATATTTGACGGGATCCCAGCACAAGCTGGAGTGTTTAGATCAGGATAAAACAGCATGGCTTGGGTTCAAGCTTTTAGATATTACCAGTGCATAAACCCCTAACGCAGGAGGCACTGAGAAATTCTGAAGGTTATTCTTTCTGAGTAAAAATGAACAGTTGTATTTCAATTGCTTTCATTCTTGTTATTGTCTTTCTCTGTTTTGCTGCCAACATATTTGGCCAGTTCAAAAGAGCCTTTTTTTTTTTTCTGACGTACTTATTATTAACCTTTTCAGAGAATTTCACTTTTAAATAGAATTTGCCCCAGCCTGAAGGCTGTGGTCAAGGGAGTGTGAACCATAACTGGTAGTTATTTATAAGAGTCATTTCTAATAAAATTTTCATTTGAATGAGTTCAAAGGAAGGCAAAATCACATGTATTTATTGCTTTGTGTTCTTAATTATGTAATTTAATTGCATCGTTATGTCTTCACTGGTACTATTTCATAATAAAAATATAAGTGATATCAGTTCTGAGTTGTTTTAAAACCTCTTGGGCATAGATGAGTTCAGAGCCAAATGTGTCCTTGTCTTACGAGTCTAGAGACCATTTATCAAGCACTACAGCAATAAAATAACCTGACCGCAAATGTTTTGGGAGGCCCTGTGCCAGGGAACTGAAGAAGTACTTCAAGTTTGTCAGAGAAACTTGAGGCGTAAATGTTGGTGCTGGTGTTACTTATATTGTACCACCAGTGCTCTGGAACCATCTGGCATTGTCAGGTCACAAGAGAACTCCATTTCTCCTACAAAATACCTTGTAACAGGAGTTTATTAAGGAACATTTCTGGAAACTGCTGCCTGAATTCCTGACATTGTTACTTTTAAGTCAGTTTCGCAGCATGCTCCAGAGAATTTGAGAGTCACTATTTTCTTGTTCATAGTATCTATATCATGTCACAACTACTTTCAGATTTTCTTTAGTCACTGACTATCAGAAACAAGTGTTTTTATCTGTATGTGTCCTGTGTCTGGACAGGGAAAGGATAGAGAAGGAAGGGATGAGTAATAAAAGAAACAATTTTATTCTTACTTATTCCTTGGGGTTTGGTTCTATGTAGAAACCAGAATATCACTGTGCTCAGTGATAAACAAAAATACAGAAAAAATCGGTCCTTTCTGCAGGAGAATTTACTACTCGTGTGAATCTCTAGGCAAGAATTACAGAGGGATAGAGGCAGGAAGTTTACAAAAATACGTACATTTACATTCCAGGCAGTACGAAAAGGAGTGGTTATAAGGCTTTACTTCTGTAATACCACATATAAAACTAGATTGTCTTTTTCTGATTTAGATATTGAAGCACCTCGGATTCACTGCCCAGACAATATTGAGACTGTGACTCTGGAACATCATAACTCTGCTAACATCAGCTGGCAGGTACCAACAGCTGAAGATAACTCTGGCGACGAGGCAAGTTAAAATCTGTGTCTATTTAACTGGAGGCAGTCTTTCTGATTTCAATTAATTTTATGATCCACTAGAATTCCTTTCTTCTGATAAGCAGAAATAGAAGAAAAATCTCCTCGAAAGTTTGTATCTTGAGAGTTCAGCATTTTCTGTCTTGATTAGAGTTACACAGTCACAGAACACTGCATGGAGTTTCAGTGCATAAAACCTCATTTGGTTAATTTATGTGGTCAAAAGAAAGAATGTGCTCTTGTTTATAATATGAAGACAGCTGCTTTAAAAATGAGCACTTAGAATGTGAAGAAGTTTAATGAACTCTTCCCAGAAGGAAGTAAACCAGTTCATTAATCTAAAGGGCTAACAAATACACACTGTGATAAGTAAAAACTAATTTCAGCTTTCTGGGTGAGAAAGAGAAATCTGATTTTCCTGTGCAAGTTTCAGAAGTGTGGCCATTGGCTACTATGGGTGTCAGGGGTCTGGAAATGGAGTTAGCAGGAAAACTTGCTCCAGAGCTGTTTCATAAAGAGCAGCATTCCCTATAGGCTCAGGCATGATCAAGTTACAGCAACTGAATGCTTTATCAGGAGTCAGCAGAGGGTCAGTGTGTCTGTGTGTGTTTTCGATGCAGTTTTTTGCACTAGGAAACTGAGCTATCCCAGTAAAACAGATTTAAGTTCATGCATTATTTTCTGTGGCATAGGTATGGTCGGGTACTATAGCTCTGCTGACACAGGGTCATTCATTGGACTGTAGAAGCCAATGCTGTACTGAAGCATCTGTCGGCTATTGACTCATACACGTACATAGATTAAAACTGGATATGTAAGTACTTACGGGTTACAGCTGTCTGCTCCGCTCCTCTCCCAAGTCTGCTGCCCTTGCAGCTGAAGAACTGTCAGCAGACAAAACACCTGACATAGTGTGCCTTCAGTACCATTCGACAAACAAGGGTCAGTATGGAATTTTCTTAATGCACAGTGCTGTAATCTGCACCAGGTCAGGGTCCAGATCCTGACTAGGGAAATCCCTGTTGCAATAAGGAAGGCAGACTTAAGAAGGGGCATGGAGCACTCTATTGTGAAGTCTGTCCTCATTACTTTAAGAGGCTATTTGCATTAAGCATGAACAGGCTTGACATTGAAGGGTACTATTCTGTCCACATTTTGAAACATGAATATCATGATTAGTAACCATCTCTGGCTTTTAAATAACAAGTGTTTTCCTGTAACAGGTCTCAGTTCGTGTTACCCCAGCTTTCATACCACCATTTCTTCTCCCGATTGGTGAGGTTGACATTACTTACACAGCAACCGATAAGTCAGGCAATGAAGCAAGCTGCACATTCAATGTCAAGGTTATTGGTAAGTGCTGGTAAAAATCACTGGGAAGGCTCTCTGTCGTGGCTGAAACCTTCTAATTTGTGCAGAAAGAGATTGTGAGTCACTGTGGCCTTTATGTGTGCAGTTACAAGCCCAGGAGTATTGTCATCTCCATAAAGGCTTTGCATATGTGCAGCCACTGCTTACGATGTTCAGTTTGGAGTGTATTTTATTCTGCCGTTCTTTCTGACTGATAAGATTTTTCCTCACACTGGTTTATTAAATGCTTTATTGCATTGTCATTTATTGCCTTCATCATAAATCTCTATTTAATTCGTGAAAGACTCCAACAAAGTCTCCAAAGTTCACACATATTACTGATGCAAATCATTATTCAGGAATTTCTGTCTGACAGTTGTGTTATTTAAGAGTCCTGCAGGTAGTCCAATGTTTGCTCTGTAGAAAGCAAACACTGCAGAAACCATGAGTTCAGCAGAATAATTACTCTTGTCCGTTCACTCAGCCTCTTCCAATTTCAGCAAATTCCAAGTGTGCACCATTGTTTTCTATTCCAGCATGAACTTAAAGCTGCTGTTTACCTGGTTTCTTCTCGTTGTAGATGCCATCTGAGTGTGGCAGTAGTTCTGTAAGCTAATGTCATGCCATTCCTTCCAAATTCTGTAGATGCAGAACCTCCTGTGGTTGACAGATGCAGATCTCCACCACCCATGCAAGCGGCAGAGAATGACTACCCAGCGACATGGGAAGAACCAGAATTTTCAGACAATTCAGGTGAAATAGTGCTCCCCAAAACATCCGTGCAACCTTGGAAGGCTAGAGAACTCCGCCTGTTCACCCTTGGTCCCTTGGAGTTTGAGATTTGCTGAGGTTCCTTTTACTTAGTTATTTTTAAGAACACAATTTTGAAGGTTTGCTGCCGTTTCCTTTTCCGTTTGTCAAGGTTGAGTATGAGCAATACTCTTTTACTTACCAATGCTTTAGCTTGTCTTTTAACTCTTCTAGGTGGTCCACTGACTGTCACTAGGAGTCATGCACCTGGAGATCTCTTTCCCAAAGGAGAGACAACAGTCCAGTACACAGCTGTGGATCCTTCTGGCAATAACAGGACATGTGAGATCCACATTGTCATCAAAGGTGTGTTGTCTTCATCTTCTGGCCAAGACCTCATGGCACTGTTTTAACTGAACATCATAAAGAATGCAAGATTGCTCCACCTCTTCATTTAGTCATTCCCATTTTATACTGGAGCAACTTGAAGGCAATCAAAACATTTGCTAGTACCAACAAATAAATTTTCTAAGACTGAAACAGCACAGCAGGGAATTTTGTTCTGTAAATTCAAATTACATATAAAAGCATTGAAATTATGATTCATTAAGTAGTAAAACTTACAGTTTTTGCAATACCATGTGAAATGTATTAACAGGTATTACTTAAATCTTACTTCAAATCTGTAGTTAAAAAGCAAACTTTCTACCAATTTTTCTCTAATTACATGGAAATAATTGCAGTAGATAATAAAACACTCTTTAGATTTTGGAATATGCCTGTACCTATAGATAGACTAGTGCATTTTGTTTATTGCATAGACGTGTCTTCCCCACGTTTCACTTTCTCGTTAGAAATCCAAGCAACAGTTTGGCAGATAAAGTATTAAGAATGACAAGTCTACTTCATATCTGCTTTCTACTTTTTATGTCTTAGTTGGACATCTGCATAAAAATACCTGTTAGTGAAGAGAGAATTTAAAATCATGCAGACTGGAATTTTGGTTATAGCTTTCAGGAAAGGCAAATTGCAAATGAATGTGCTAGTTTCCGATTTGCTCTAAGTCTTAGCAAGAACCGGTCAGTGCTTAGAACTGGCATTGTATCAAGGTCTCTAACACCTCAGACTTTTGTGGTTCAGTGTTTGTGACGAAACATTTCCAGACATTCACAACCTCCTTCACAGTCAGCCTGAAAAATGAATCATAACTGAGGTTATGAGGTTATCCTAGGATATCTCTAATGAATTCGTATGTTGTTACGATGGTGTAGAATGGATGGTGTTTAGTTTCAGAATTCAAGATGTAATATAGTTTACTAGAATTCATTGTATAAAGTTCATGTGAAAAATTAGATAGATATTTTATATTATTTCAGTAAACAGTTTTTCATATGTATAACATTTTTTTAAAGTCTTCATATTTCTGGTTTTCCAATTGCAATGGCGGAATTTGAGAATTATTTAGCAGTAGCCTGATCCACAAACTTCAGCAGAGGCGAGATCAAGCCAATAATGGGTACTTTTGGAAATCCTATCAGTGCTGTTTTCATGCAGAGTCACATATTTCACCACATTAATCAATATATAAATCTTTCTATTTTTCATAGGTTCTCCCTGTGAAGTTTCCTTTGAGCCTGTGAATGGTGATTTTATATGCACATCAGATGAAGCAGGAGTTAATTGCACGTTGCACTGTGCAGAGGGTTACAGCTTTTCAGAAGGATCAAGTGAAAACTACTATTGTGCATATGACGATGGTCTCTGGAAGCCACCTTATTCTCCAGAGCGGCCTAGCTGCTCTTGTGAGTCTTACTGTTACTAAAATGAATCTGCAGCTCATGAAACACTATATTTAATGAGAGAGCAAATTAAAATATTTTAGAAAATCTGATTTCTATTTATTTGTAACAAATATTCTCCGTCCTCTGCCTCTGAATTGTTACAAATATTGTGAAATAATGCTTGGAAGTAAGTCTGTAAACGTGTTATTTCAGAAGCTGTCTAAACCACAAAAATAGCAGTGAATTTGAATCCCAGGAATCACAAAATAGCAAACGTGGCAAAGCAAACAGGTTAATTGAAGCAGCTTGTTAACAAACACTGTCAGAGTTGTTATCTTTTTAATAGGAATACAACAGTATTTGCAACTTTCTGATTGAAATGCATACTGTGTGCTGTGCTTACATATCTAATGTAAGCACCAGATTAGAAGAGTTTATGTGTCTTCTTTGAGAAGGACACATGCAAAACCTCAGCAGTGGAATGTTCCACCTTTGGTGACATTTTTATAATAAATGTAGTAGAACTACATTTGAAGCAAGTCCTGGTACCATGTTGCATCCACTTCCATCGGAGTCAATTTCTTGGTTTCAGCAATAAAAGATCAGAGTTTCAGCTATGAACAAATGAGAGTTATGTTTCAGAGCTACCAATTCAAAATCCATAATTTGGACACTTCAGAACTTTGCTTAATTTCTGGATAAGAATTTTTTGTATTTAGTCTAGCAGCATTAGTAATAAGACTTTTGTATTTATTGCTTTCCTCTCAGAAGTTAGCATGGAGTTTAGCTAACAGTTCCCAGGTTTCTTCCATTAAGAAAATTCTGAAGTAGAAAAATGACCTGGGTTTTAATGTCTTTTAACTTTTCAAGTAAATTTCATGCCTGCCAAATGGTCGTATAATTGGCTGAGATGCAAGTGATCCATTTGGATTGCTGATTTAAAGACTGTGCTTCTTACCTTCTTGTATTTCAGTTTTAGCCTAAATTATCTTGATTTTAGTTCTGAAACTCTTGCACTGATCAGTAAAAATTTGTTTCTCCAACATTTTCAGTAAATCGTTTTGCAAACCATGGATTCAAATCCTTTGAAATGCTCTACAAAGCAACACGTTGTGATGACAACAATCTTCTAAACAGCTTTACGGATGCATTTCAGAGTGCTCTTGGTAAAATGGTAGGTTAGTAAATACTCCTTCCCTTTACATACGTCTTTAAAAATATTGTTACTTTTCCCAATTAACTAATTTTGTACAAGGAAATTGACAGCAGAAGCCTGTAAGTTAAATCTGTGCTTTTTCAGAAGGTGACAAGTTATTTTTAAAAATAAAGATGATTTACTGGCGTTTTAATGTAATTCAGTTTAGTCTTCAATGTGGACTTGTATGGGACAGAATTCATGCAAGTGTCCAAGTAGTTTAGGGAGCTGCAGCTTGTAGATTTTCAGTAGGCTTCCAAAGAGAACCTATGTAGTTTTGAAACCCACAATCAACTGTCCCCTCAGTGCTGTTTTTGAAAGTTGGATGTGATCATAAAATAAATGCATTTTATGTAGAATATGTATAATATATAACCAAATAGTATGAATGAACACAAATGTACGAGTGGATACATTCCACATTTGGTGTGTACATCCAGGCACTTAAATCTGGTAGCAGTGATCTGCTCAGGTTTCATGAGTTTCTGAGTTCTCACTCTGATCATTAAGAACTACATGATACTAAATTTGAAGAGGTCCTATCTTGCTTCTCTGCCATGTCTCTTGCTTTCCACATCAATATCATAATCTCCCCTCTTAATCTACAAACCTCTCCTCAGCTGAAAAGTAGAGGCAGCAGAATGTTGAGTTCTGATCCCCGGCGTGGGTGTCCAGGCCTAGTGGGACATCATTTTTCCAGTACAGAACACTGGGCATCTAAAGGTTTTTTGCAGAACACAGCCCATATTCTAATAAAAGGTTGTCTACCAGCTAAAAAACATTTTTAGCACACACAGATAATGGGCAAACTCCTGCAACTTTGGAACATGTGTCAGTAGCCCTTGTCAAATGGCTGAAAACTTAGGTGACATGTCAGGCAATGTCTAACGCTTGTACATAAATGTCTGTTACTCTCTTGCCCTGATTCGGGTTTGTTCTTTCCAGTAGAGAAATCTTGACTGGTTTTATTCCTGTTTCTTTCCCTGGTACCACCAGATTCCAGTGCTTGGACTGTTCCTATTGGCAAGTAAAAGATAATAAGGAAGAAATGGGTAGTGACATTTCCAAGCAATTACATCAAAATGCAGCAGTCTAGGAAAACATTCAGAAAGGCTGTTTTGAATATGCTTATTCCTGTTCCCAAGAATTTGAAACTTTACCAGAGATCTGAAAAGTGGGAATGAATAGGCAGGAGCATCTTTCCAATGAAAGCTGATATAGGAAAAACAAAACCATTTCAAAACATGGCCTACGGCCCAATTTGCTTGAAACCTTTCTGGAAAAAGCAAAAAATGCATACTTTATCAAAAATCATGCATTCATCTATTTTTATGTAATCAATCTCCGCTGTTTTTATGGAAGGAAAAAAAATGATACCAGAAAGGTTTCTGATGAGTTTTCTGTTGTGTGATTTCTGTCATGTGATTTCTGTCCTCCAGAGATTTTTTCCCTCTCCTCTGTGATCTTTTGGTGCATAACTCCCTTTCCATGGGTGGAGAGAGGGTGGGTATGAAGAAGTAAGGTTTGAAAGCACAGAAAAAGTGACAGCATTGTTGTAAACGTGACAGAATTACAAGTAACATAGCTGGAAAAAACACAGGTGCTTTATAAATATGAGCTCTCCACTCCTCTTCAGCAGGGAGAAAAATGCCTGGATTTATTTCTGTATTCTGGGATTTCGCATTCAAGAGTGATTAATTGTAAGAGTAATGAATTGACATCCTTTCTTAAAATTAAAAAAAAAAAAATCTTCTAAGATGAAGAGATTGTATTCCTGCAAGTTGCTTTCTTATTTCCGAGTTGTATCAATAAAACATACATCTTCTAGGAGACCTTGCCAGGGTTATAAGAGACATGAAAGAGGAAATCTAGTGTCACTGGCAGAACCAGTGCTTTACATTGTAATTAGGTTTTATAAGTCAGGAGAGAGGGCTACATGGTTTTCTGTTTTTAATGTTATTTTTATTTATGTTGAAAGGTCCCATCATTCTGTAATGATGTCGATGATATTGACTGCAGATTGGAAGATCAGACACAGAAACACTGCTTGGAATATAATTATGATTACGAAAATGGATTTGCCATTGGTAATTATTGATTCCATATGTTCTTAGCCATCCGGGTTTAAAGCAGCGTGATTCCTGCCACAATGTCTTTAGTGAGATTTTTTTTTTTAGATAACTGTGGCACTCATAAGATAATAAGCAATTGCATAATAGGTGTTATAAAAATATTGTGGAACTCTTTGATGTCTTGTATCGATACTGCTTCCTATATATAGTGTGGATGAAGAATTTCCTTGGATGCCTTACAGTGGGGAGGGAAAAAAAGCACACACACACACAGTCCTAGAAACCTGCTTGGTTAGCCTAGAAGAAAGTAACTTCTTAAAAACATACAATTTAAAACCAAAATACTGAAAAGCTACAATAAATAAATTGGGAGATTGTTAAGAAAATGAGGAGCATCTGTGATGCCAGTTTAGATCTGCACAGAATCCCCACTGTGTAAAGCTATACGCACTTAAGTTGGCCCATTTGCTGTGAAAATACTTCCTGCGTGCAAGGGCAGATTTTGTACCATGGCTGTAGCTATATCAGAGTGAAAGCCATAACCATCCTAGTGGTTGTTCCCACTTTGGTTAATGCCAAAGTGAGTAAGTTGTCATTTTCAGTCCATTTTTGAACAGCTTAGTGTCCGTGTTGTACTGCTGTTATTTTTGGCCTTTCTGAGTCCCATAGGGGTGCTGAGAGCAGAAAAGCTGAAAATGGGTCACTTACATTACTTATCTTGGCAGGAGGCATTTTGGCAGATGCACATTAGAATCTGTTGTAGGACTGTGTCTCTTGTACAGGTTTATAGTGGAGTTACTTGGTGGAACTTCCTGCTTATGCTCACCTTTTAGAATGCTTCACTGTGAGAGCATTTGTTTGTGTGCAGACATGGGGCAGGTCTGGATGTTCAGTCTGCAGTTGTCATCAGAGTAAGGATGAATGCTGGTGACAGCTGGAACTAATCTGTAAAGGCATGTGGAAAAACAGTGTTACAGACATGGAATGTAGTGTCCTATATGTCAGCCTCTTACCAGAATAACCTTGTTGCTGTTTTTCAGGAGTTTCTCATAATCTCACACTGCAGAAGCAGGAGAGGAGAACTCTCCTCAAGGCATAAGAGACAGCAGTTTAGATAATTAGTTGTGAAATACTCGCACAATATTAAACTGTGGGGTTAACTTGTCCTAGTTACCACTGTAAATAAACCATAATCTTGGTGATGCTAGCAGATAATTGGCAGATATTTATTTCTATCTTCATGTCTTTTAAAAAATAATCTAGATCAGTGAAATAGACCACATGCCTCTAGATTTAGTAACCATGAAAAAGTAGATTATGTATAGAAACTGTTTTGATTGAAATAATGTTAGAGTGATGAAGAACATTAGACAGGGGCTGAATTTGACTTAACTGTGTGTAACGAGAAATGCTTGTCTGGGGACAATACACAGGTAAGGTGATGACTTTTCTGAGAGGCTAGACAATGTTAGAACTGTTCAGGAGTTGTTACAAAAAGATGCAGTGGAGACATGTCATAGGCTGTGCTGTCTGTAATTAAGCAAGAAGTGGAAAAAAAGGACAATATGAAATTGTTTAAGATATTGCTGGCAGGTGAGGGTACAGATGAGGGTTCATGCATGACAGAGGAAGAAACAGAATTGCAACATGAAACTTTTATAACCAGTTCTTTAAAGCTTTGGCTAGTTTCACCAGACTCAGGACCTCTAGGATATCAGTTAGGTCTAAGGTTTTTTCATTAGTAAAAATGCGGGTACAGTAGCCACTTGTACAGAGTCTAAGTCAACACACATCATCTGGAGCTTCAGACAGATTCTGCTGGAGTTGTATTTTAGAAATAAGTACTGGTACTTATTTTCCACATGATGTTGCTTTTCTTTTCGTTTTTTTCTTAATGTCCCACAGGACCTGCTGGCTGGGGAACAGCAAACCACCTGGATTATTCCTATGGTGATTTTGTTGATGCAGTACAAGGAGAAGACTTATCCAAGCATCTCTCTGCCTCTGTAAAAGCAGCACCTGCTCGGGTCAAAAGGCATAAGCTGAATGTTCCAATGACTGACCAAAAAATCAAGTTAATATTTAACATCACAGGTGAGACAAGTCAGAACACCGAACTTCTCTGCTTCCTTCTTTTTAAAAAGTTTGTTTGAATGTTTACATTCAGTAAAACTTCTTCAGCTCGCAGAAGCCTGGTGAAGATGCAGATGGCAGTTCTCTGGACACATTCGTAGCCCCATTTCATCACAGACTTTCTCCTTGAGGGAAAGATTACAGCCTCATGTTCATGGAGAGCTTTGTGCACATGTCCTCCTTTTCACTTTCCACTGACAAGCTTGAGTGTTGCATTCTTGATAAACTACAGAGTACACTGGAAGTATGACTGCAAAATTTGTGTGTTTTCTGTGTTTGCTGTTTATATTCCAGCTAGCGTGCCACTGCCTGATGAAAGGAATGATACATTGGAACTGGAAAACCAGAAGCGGCTCCTTAAAACTCTGGAAATGATCACAAACAGGCTGAACAGAACTCTCAATAAGGAACCTATGTATTCTTTTCAGTTTGCATCTGAACTCATTGTAGCTGACACCAACTCGCTGGAGACCGAGAAGGCCTTTCTTTTCTGCAGGCCTGGTTCTGTGCTGAGAGGGAGAATGTGTGGTAAGCCAGATGACTTGTTTCTTATGTGTCTTTAAAATCCTTTTGCAAAACGAGGTTTTGGAGGATGTTTGCAGAGGGTTATGATTTGACACAGTCCAGTGCTTGTGGTCTCCCATAACAATAAACTGCAGAAATGCTTTGCACAGTTTGACTTCCAGAGGATGTTTATGTTCCTAACCAAGGCCTGTGGAAAAGGGGTGCTTCGTACCCAGGATTCCACTCCCCGGGGAAATCAGGCATATCCATGCTTGGCCATACAGAGAAAACAGTGCTTGGTATGCAGTCTTTTAACCCTGTTAGTCCTGTGAGTGATGTGTAACTAAGACGGGGAATTGGATTCCTTTTCCTGTGCATAGTTAAATCTTTGCAGTGTTCCAGAGAGATACCCTATCTGCTGACGAACAGAGTCACATTTTGGAAAAACATCGTTTGACTAAATGGGAACTCCAGGGGCAAGACAGATATGTATGATTTTTCACTCCGAGCGAAACTTATGTTTCCAACATTACATTACAGTCAACTGCCCTTTGGGTACCTATTACTCCCTGGAGCATCTTGCCTGTGAAAGCTGCTGGACTGGATCTTACCAAGATGAGGAAGGGCAGCTGGAATGCAAAAGTTGTCCATCTGGTAGCTATACTGAGTATCTACACTCAAGAAGCATCTCCGAGTGCAAAGGTGAGAACTTTTGTCGTATTCAGACAGCCACTTCTGAATTCTTGGTGACATCCTTTTGGACCCCATGGTGGAAGTACTGGAATGAAGCTAGCCTGTGAATTGAGGAGCGGTCTTAATTGCACTTTAATGCATATGCATAGAGAAATATCTAAGTTTCCACCACTGCTCTAGTATGCAGGATGCCTGGGCAGAGGTTTTAAGAAGAGTTGGCCTTTGACGCTTTGTTTAATTTCTGTCTTTCATGTCTGTATTTCATTTCTGAGAGTGCAAGCCCATTTTTCAGAGACTAATACACCTTAAATAATTCCACTGTCATTCTTGCCAGCCCCTCTCCATCCTACCCTACAGTGCTGAGGCATTGAACAGCACAGAACCACTATGTATTCATGACTTCTTGTGAAAAGGAAATAGCTAGTTTGATTTAATTTTTATTGTCTTTATTGCCATTAGTTTTGTTGATTAAATGAGTAACTGAGTTGCAGTAAATCATCTGCGAAGCTGATTGCATGAGTATGCACTGATTAATAATTCACAGTTGCACTATCAGTACGTTACCAGAGCTGTATTTTTTTTGCTCTTTGTACCCATGAAGTCCTTCAGAGTAGAATATGCTCCAGAAATAAAACTCCTTGTGATATGTATTGTAATTTCAACATTATTTTCAGAGATCAGGAGCCGTGTTTCCTGTTGGACATTGCTTAATCTTTCTGAACTCTTTTGCCTTTTAGCTCAGTGCAAGCAGGGAACATATTCACCTAATGGTCTTGAGACATGTGAAACATGTCCACTTGGAACATATCAGCCATCATTTGGATCTAGGAATTGCATCTCTTGTCCAGAAAATACATCAACAGTAAAAAGAGGTGCAGTTGATGTCTCAGCTTGTGGAGGTTTGTAACAAAAAGGGTGGTGAAATTTTTTTTCAACTAAATATTAAAAATGTCTAAATTGTTGTTTAAGCATCAGCTAATGTAATCCAGTTCATCTGCCTGAGATTGAATTTCTCTTCTGGTTAAGTGTAGACCAAGGAACATTTCCCAGCAAAACGATAGGTCATTTCCTGTTACCAATTGCCTTTCTTCTGATTTTCAAGATGGATTCTTATATAATGAGGAATAAAATGGGATATGTGATGGGTACCTAAATTAAAATAAAATATTTTTTCCTTACAGAAGGGAAAGGGAATTGTCACTATTATTTCTCCCTCGATTTCTCTACAAAAATTCTGAATTTTAACACAGTTTTCTCTGTAATTTGTTCCAAGAAATTCTCCTCAATTGTCTTTGGCAAGTTTTGCCAGAAGAATTCCCAGGAAAATAGTCTGTAACGATTCATGTTGCAAAAAGTCTTGTCTTTGTCCTTACTCCTTCGTGAAGGGGAAAAAAAGCCAACAACAACAACAACTAAAACAAACAAGCAAACCAAAAACAAACAAACAAAATAAAACAAACAAACAACAACAACCACCAAAAAAAAAGTTTGAGCGATAGAAGGGAAGTTCCATTTAAAAGCTGCTCCCAGAGTGGCAAAAGTAGTAAAATTAAATACTTTCCAGATATTTCCATAATCCTTTGAGAACAACATGGCATCTCACAGAATATTTTAATTTGACATTTCCTAGATTTCATCCTGTTCCTTTTAAGTCTAAGAGGAGACTATGATAGGAGAAGAGAAAGTGATAAAAAAGAGGTGGAGGGAGGTAAGGTGGGTGTGTGAGAGTTCAGGTCACTCAAAAATGGTTTTTTCCTCTTGCAGTACCATGTCTTGCAGGCGAGTTCTCTCGAACAGGTTTGACACCTTGCTACCCTTGTCCCAGAGACTACTATCAACCAGATCCAGGAAAGTCCTACTGCTTGTCTTGTCCCTTTTATGGAACAACAACTGTTATTGGTGCCAGATCCATCACAGATTGTTCAAGTAAGCCAAATTATCTCTGCTGGATAAAGTGAATAAGGGGAACATTTAAAGAATAGCCAGAAGTGGTCTTAACAGAAAACATTCCACTTACTCTCTGGACATTTGTAGGACTTTGATTTCGACCAGTGGAGTTCTCAGCTGGTTCTGCCTCCTGGTGTTGCCTCTGTTTTTGTGACTCTGATACATACCAAGGCTCAATAAACAGAGTATACGTATATAGTGTGTGTGTACATTGTCTATGTGTACTGTACACATATGCTATAGAGAGAAATATATGAAAATATACACTAGTATGTATATGCATGCATGTATCTGTATATAAAATCGTATAAAATATTTTTATATGTACACATGCGTACGTGTTTTAGAAATGTATGTCCTTACAAATACGTATTTTTGTAATGGGTACTGTAAAGTTTGCTTTTCATTCCCACAAACTCACTTTTTTCAGCATATCTTTAGGCGCATTACTAACATGCAGTTATAATGCCCCCATGGAATAGGGACCTTGCTACAAAGTGTTATTAACAATGCTTTCATACCTTTACTTTTTAGGTTTTGGCTCTACTTTTTCAGCAGCTGAGGAAAGTATAATGATGGTACCAGCCTTCCCAGAAAATATTAGCAAGCAGTACAAAGTCAGCAGTCAGGTAAGCACAAGTGTTATTTTCCAGTGTTATCTCAAATGAAAGAAAAAGCACTTCATGCAGCAGTGAACACATAAGACCTTTTAAAATGTAATTCTTTTGCTGACTTTATTTCCTGAAGAGATGAAAGCAATGGTCAAGAGGGGAACACTCAAACTCTCTTTGTAATCATAGAAACACTTTCATTGAACAGAGGAAGTGGCATCAGCTGTTGACAATCATAAATTCCAGTTTTGAAGCCTTCACCTGATGTACGAAATACTTACTACCCTTGTAAAAGAAAACTAAACTACATGGAGGAGGTTCAGACAATCTGGAAAAAGTGTATTGACTGTATTCAGTCATCTGAGGTCTTCCATATGCTGTATTCCAGAAAATGCTACCAGACATCTAAGTCTCAGATGTAAATCTTGAGTTTACATATTGTAACACAGATACACTTGAGAGGAGGCAAACAGAGCTCCCTTCTGTTGTGAGTACCCCCTCTGAAATACAGGCAAGTCCTCGTGTGAAACTATTCTAGTGAATAGTTTGCTGCAGATGCCTCCTTACCCCCACCCCAGTCTGTGACTCCTGGCAAGACTGCTTTGATTGAATCAGAATTTGGGATATTGTATAAATAAGAGCAAAGTTGGCTCATGACAAATTTGGCCTGAACCATTATGTAACACTGGGACGGGTGACAAACTGATCTCCTATGGTTTTAGTTGACCATTTACTCAAGGGCTTTGATGAATTCAGGAGAAGAATAGGAGAAATAATGCCACATGGTGAACTTCCCTGCCAGGTCACCTGATGGCCAGTAGCAGGAAGTGATTATCTGATGTAGAAGGATGCAAAATGGAGAACTTGCATGTAAAATATAGCTTAATATAAACTGTGAATCATAGCTCAGACAGTTTTGAGGAATTTTGCTAAGTAAAAGGTAATTTTAAAATAATATTCAGATTTTGTGGTATTTTTCAGTAGGAAAAAACCACAAATGATTAGCATACTGAGAAGACAAAAGAGGAACTAGAAGCTAATGCTGGTGGCTTTTTTATCCCATCTTTCCAAAGTGACTATTGGGTATACAGGTCAAAATTAGAGTATTGTGTGCTAGCTTTGCTGTAAGAGTATCATTTGTACCTTTCACAGGTCTTTCATGAATGTTTTCTGGAACCGTGCCACAATAATGGGACATGCAAGCAATTGGGAAGTGGATATATTTGCATATGCCCACTTGGATATACAGGTAAAAAACGGGGAAGCAGGTGAAGTAGCTAGTATTTCTTGATGCCCTTAAAATGATGAAGTATAAAGCAGCAAAGCATTTTAGAATAGCCTAACGAATTGGAATATTCATCACATATTTAGAATATATAAGAGAATAGATACTTCCTCATGTCTTTGCTGAATTATGTTGTATTTTGCAGAAAAGGTTTTGAGTGGCATTTCTTTTAATGGAGTTTGTGGATGTGAAAATGCTATCACGTGGAGATATTTATGATTAACAAAGCTAGAAATTTGCAGTCTTAACAGCTAATTCCACCTGTACTGAGCCTGTACTTGTCTTCAGTGTTAGCTGCCCAGTTGCTTCAAATCAAGGAGGTGTCTTGTAATTGAGCTGTTATCAAGAAGTTACTTTTGATTGCCATTCTCTGAAGCTGATCAGTCTGTTGCCCATTGTGCATCACACCTTTCTCAGGTCTGTGTTAAAGCACAGTCTAATGAGAAGATAATAAACCTGAACGTCTGGTAATGTAGACAATTAATCATGTTTTCCTGCATTAGGTAGTCATGGCGTCCATGTTTCTGAACAATTTTAAATTTTGTCTTCCTATTCTCAGACCTTTATTTTGCATTCTAGGCTTGAAATGTGAAACACAAGTTGATGAGTGTAAATCATCTCCTTGTCAAAACAACGGAATATGCGAAGATGGCATTGGGGCCTTTGTTTGCCACTGTCAACCAGGCTATTCAGGTAATTTGTTTCACTTCATAGCTTTTCTTCAGACAGGCTTGGTTTCTGTGCCAAGTAAGTAACACAGAGCACAAGTGCTGTGTAATTCCATGTCCATGGAATTATAACAGGAAAGCAATATGATCTACGGGTTAGAGTAGGTTGTACTGTACGTGAATAGGTTTTGAAATAAAAAGAGGAGCATCGAAGGACAGGATGTGGGAGTGTGTGTGTATGTATCCTTCTCTTTTGTGACATTTCTGGTCTGAAAAAAGGAATAAGATTTAAGGAATTAGTAAATACTAACAGGGAAAGTGCTTGGGAGACTGACTGCCCAACTAGACACAGAATTTATGAAGCTGCTTTACTGCAGCCCTATGAATAAGTGAGTGGGCTTTTGCTTATATTTTTTCTCAGTGTTTTTAACTGTCTCCTGCATGCACTTTGAAGGTATTGAAATCTGCGGGGAAAATAACACACTCAAATAGCTGGCCAAAACAGCTCCTAATTTCTAAATATGGAAATAAACTATTGAGGAGATAATTTTGTGTAGTCAAAATAAAAGCTTTGTGTTTTCCATTAGAAATGGTCTCCCTCATTGTTCACATTTATGACTACGCATTTATCGACAGCAGCATTAGCTGGATGGGTTTTTAATTATAAAGATATACAATGGACTTTGCACCTTGATCCCAGCATCTAAGTAACACAGATCATCTCTGTAGCTGTTGCAGTAGTACAGTCAATCATGTAATTTTGTCACCCACTCTCGGTAAACTTTTGTCATGCTCGCAGTATGGTATAGTTCTGTTTTCCACATCCAGTCACTGCAGCATACAGTCTGTGACCGTGTCTTGATCATGCCTTGTAATCCTTGTAACTTGTTTGAAGGTCTCTTGTGTGAGGAAGACATAAATGAATGTAGTTCCAGTCCATGTTTGAATGGAGCCCACTGTGTTGATGGCAAGAATGGTTACGGCTGCACGTGTGCAAAAGGGTTTACAGGTACACCTTGTTCTCTTTAAGCCAGCCCTTACTCTTTCTGACCAAAAATGTGTCTTCCTACCCTACCCAAAGTATTTCTGTCTCACTGCTGTATAGCAATATATATAATGTATTACATGTTGATATGGATGTAACTTATGGGTGTTCCTTAGGTCCATCTAATCTCTCAGACTCTCTGTAGTGTAAATGTGACTTCATAAGGATTTACTAAGTGCTAGATCTTCAATTACTAATTTTGCCATGAACTTGCTGTGTGATGTTAAGGAACGAATAGTGACATTCTAATGGGTTCAAATCATTATATTAAATTTTATTTAAAAATAAGAATATTATAACAGTAGATAAAATGGTCTATATTAAAACCACTCCCCAATCCCATACTCTGCTTTCATAGATTTCTTTAAGAAATACACATATCTGTTGATCATCATGTTGCCAAAGAGATCCTCTATAAAATCACGTGTAATTTCAGTGCTTGTGACATAGGGCTTCTTTCACATCAGAAATCACAGAATCATGTGTTTCTTCTGACTTTCACATCTCTCCTTAGAGTCAAGGTTTCAGCCAAATGTCTTTTATAGTAGCCTTTCATTAGGTGCTCAGAATAGTTTCTCAGGTGATTTCCTGGTTCACCTCAAATTAGTCATGTTTAAATTCAACAGTTTGCTACATGTTATTTCTGTAACTGTTAAGATGGTTCCCATAATTCTTCTGTGTTCACTTAACCTCTGTTAATGGAGTAAATCCCAAACCTGCATGTCTACTCTGATGTTTGCTTTTTCTCAGAAGATCAGCTACATCCTTTGAAAAACAGAGATGGGTTAATAATCTTCTTTCTTGGGTTAATTCAATCTAGAGCTGTTACTTTTTTCTTTTTTTTCTCAGGTGATCACTGTGAAAGGGAGATGAATGAATGCCTTTCAAACCCATGTCTTAATAGGGCTGTTTGTGAAGATCGAGTTGGAAGTTTCTCCTGCAAGTGTCTCCCAGGTTTTACTGGTGTCTTGTGTGAAAGAAACATTGATGAGTGTCTCAGCAGACCCTGTAGGAATGGAGCTACATGCAGAGATGGTATCAACAGCTTCAGGTGAAAAACAGATGACTAACATAATACAACATGGAAATTCAGACATGTTGAGGTGCCTCAGCCTTCTTAGATTTCAGCAAGCATATTTTAGCAGCCTGATCCAAAATAAGTGGTCCCTTTATGAACACTAAAGGAGATTTTAAAAGACAAGAAAATATGTCCTAGTGTCTTGACTCCTAAAAAATTCCAAAGAAAACAGCAAAGAAAATATGTGGAGTTTGAAATGTAAGCGTGGTAGGACTACATGGTTTTAATATTGATCGTCCAAAAGATGTCCATTTTCCCAAACTTCAGGGGCTTATCTTGCTTTCCACTGGAGTAATACATGATGACCAATTATGCACCTGGTAATACTACATTTCTATAGCTTAGAAAGATGGGGATAGCTGTACATATTGAGCCTGTAGAGGTTAAAATACAAACCCCAGTGGAAACTTCCAGCTATTTAATTTTATGCTTAGGGTATCTGAACTCAGATCAGAAGCTACAAATGCCAGTAGAAGTGTCCATATCCTAGATCACTATATAGGTAGATGGGCCAGCTGTTAACGTCTGTTTAGTAAGTCTTTCCCTCCCAAAATCCTCAGAAGTTTTGCTGCCTTTCAAGCACCTTGGTTTTCCAAGTATCAGAGGTTTTGGTGTTTTTATGCTGGCTTGCTTTTCCCTGTATATGAAGCTGACTGTCTGAAAAGTTGAATACCTCTCATCTTTAATTCTGTGTACGTAAGAGGTATGTTTTACTCATGGAAGTGCAGTGATTATGTCTCAGAGTTTCATATGAAGAAATGCAGGCTGTTTAAATATTGTATTGTCCCTGTCTAGAAGTGATATTATGCAACTAATAGAATACAAGCATGTTTAAGAGGAATGACCAAAATAAAACTCCATTAATTCGGTTGATTTTTTTAGTATTATTAGATACCATTCTCATTGACAGATGTGGCCTCATAGCCAGAATTCTTTGTTATGATGGCTGTCACCTTTGAAGTGTGCTTTTCTTCGTCCGTAGGTGTCTGTGTGTGACAGGGTACACAGGACTGAACTGTGAAGTGAACATCAATGACTGTGAATCCAGTCCCTGCTTAAACCAAGCCACCTGTGTGGATGCCTTGAACTCGTACGTTTGTAAATGTCCCCCTGGCTTTACAGGCAGCAGGTGTGAAACAGGTACAACAGGACTAAGTCTCAGAAAAAGGTGGCTTGACTAAGTCTCTGTGCAAGATATGCACTGGCTGGGCTGATTTCATACAGCTTCCTCAGAAAGTAGCTAGGGTGGTGGGGCTGTGAGAGGATGAGTGAAGCTTGTATGAGTGACTGCAGCATTAATAAGTACAACTGCAGACAAGTAACAGCATGTGCCGGTGTCATTTCTCTTTTCTAAGGCATGGGTCTATCTTTTTAATACCCAGTAGGTCTATCGAGTTTAATTTGTATTTGCTCTGTGTATCTGAGTTAGGCAGCTCTTTCTGTTTCTTGTATTTTGTGTAGGGCTTTGCATCACAGGGTTAGAAATTGGTATGGGGTAGTCTTAGCTTCAGAAGTCCTAAAGGCATCAAGTTCCCTACAGGCAAAAGGGTATCAAGTTTGCTATGGACAGGTGGCCTGGGTCACATCCATAGCACAACTCCCTGGGGGATACTGGAGACATTTGAACCACAAGGCTCAAATCCCTCTCCCTGAAAATTATAAAGTCTTATACTAGTAGCTGGTGAATTTTTAAACAGTAGCCATGTTGATTTCACAACGACAGTAGAAGACATGCAGGACATTTACACCTGCCATCCTGTGTCAGAGTTTAACACCCACCTTACAGGAGAGCTCCACTTGATAACATTGCATGTAGTATCCTTGTGAAGCATGTCACTGTGCGCTGAACAGCAGCACAGAAGTGCTGTCTCATACCAGGGCAGCGGATTTCAGTAAGTCCAGAACAGGAAAAATCTTGGGTTGTTTTGAGGTTTTTCTTCAAAACTTGATTAAATGAAACCAGCTCATGACACCTCTTTAGATTGTTGGATGGTAGATGGTAGACAGATATGTCATTTCAGTGATAGAGAACAGAGAAGAAAGGTTCATGTTCATTGTCAGATAATCAGCTTCTTTTCCAGATATTTGTCTTCAAACACTGTATTCTAGCCTTGGAAAGCTCTGTATGCTGGCTGATATTAGACTACCAAAAGTTCTTTCTACCTCTATTCAATTTAGCGAATAATTTTTGTACAGATGAGCTGTGTTCCACTTTATTGCATTTGCTTAGATTTCATTGGATTCTCTTTCCATGATAGTGTGAATATTGTTCTGAGAACTCTTTGTCTTTGTTGCAGAACAGTCCTCTGGTTTCAATCTTGATTTTGAAGTCTCTGGGATCTATGGATACGTCATGCTTGATGGTGTTTTACCATCTCTTGGTGACATCACCTGTACATTCTGGATGAAATCCACTGACACCACAAACTATGGGACTCCCATTTCTTATGCAGTAGAAAATGGAAGTGATAATGCATTTCTTCTGACTGATTACAATGGGTAAATCATAGTTCTGCTTTTCTATACCTTACAGATGTCTTGGATTGATAAAGGAAGTGTAGAACAGAAGTCTGAATATAAGTTTTGCCTACTTTGGGGTAGAAAAATCTGCATCCAAACTCCCTTGACAGAGTTGTCTCTTTATTTTGTTTTTCTCCTTGCTTTGTTTCCATTACTTTTTGCTCTATAGAAGAGTAATGGCAAGAGAGCAGTGAATTCAGAAAACATGATTTTTTTTCTGGACTACATTCACATCTTATCTAAATGGCTCATTGAGACAACAAGTGCATTAAATGGAGCTCAGCACTCAGAGTACTTCTAGCATGATTCTAAAAGCAGAGTATGACCTGTACTTTTAGAAAAGCAGACTATGACTTGTAGCGTGACTCCAAACTAACAGGAAAGTTTAAGAATCCATTATGCAGATATGACTTGAGCCTTAATGTTTTGTTACAAAAGCATGTTATTTATTTCACCATGCTTTGCATATGATAACCAACTTCCAAGTCCTCTGGGAGAGAGATACCATCTATGATGATCTTTAAAGAGAGATTTCTCATATGATACAGTCACAGTTACCGTGTTAGTCAGATAACATGTCTTTGAGTCACAGGGGGACAGACCATGCTTTTGTTTAAAGTTGCTGCATGCAGCTGAGCATGCCTGTGTCTTCCTTCCATGCAGCTGGGTTCTTTATGTGAATGGGAAAGAGAAGATAACAGACTGTCCCTCAGTGAACGACGGTAACTGGCATCACATTGCAGTCACATGGACCTGCACAGATGGGGCATGGAAGGTGTACATCGATGGAAAGCTGTCCGATGGAGGCAGTGGGCTCTCCGTTGGATCAAAAATCCCTGGTATGCTTTATTTATGTTATACCACATCTGTTGCCTTCATTCTGTTTTTATTGCAATATGCAAGAAAATGTTTATGTAGGTGTTTTTAGTATATATTCACATTTTCAGCATTTCTGAAAAGCTCATGTTTGCTGTTCTTTCTTGGGAGGACAGTTCCCCTCACTCAGCATCTCTGAAGACAAAATGCACATTTCTAGGGTAAACTGGTAGGTAACTTTTTTTATGGACAACTCAGTTTAGTCCACAAAGGAGCCTGTGCAGAGCTGTTTCTGGAATGCCTTTGTGAGAATAAGTGTCTCACTCAACAAAATTCAGTTTATCTGGCATTTCCCTTACATGTGTGTGTCCAGGGTTGATTGACTTAGCCTTTTCCTGTTCTTTTCAATCATATATTTAAAGTTATGTTTGTATTTTTTCCTAACAAGGTGAGGTTTGCTATTTCATTGTTTCCTGTGATCAGTCATCTATAGGGTAATATCAGAGGGCATAAAAAAGAGTATCTCCAGCATTGAAGAGCTATGAAAAGCCTGATATTATTTGGCTGCAAAGAGATTCTGGTTTGATACTGTTTGCATACTGCCACCATCCAAATTTACATAGAATTTCAAAAGACTATTTTATTAAAATAAAAAAATAAAATATTGAAGCATTTTAGTCTGTGAACGTTATGTTTGCCTCTGTCTTTCACAATTAAATTGGAGTTCTCTCTGGAGATAAGACACCTAAGGAAGTGTGCTGTCTCCATTACTTTTTGATCTTGTCCACATACTCTATGATGTAGAAAATGCATGTTCACATGTTACTGGTCAAGGAGAAGAAATTTAACTTGTGTGGCATGTCTCGGAGCATTGACTACCCTCAGTGTGCTTCTGAGGGTGTGGAATCACATTTGATCTGTATGACTTTGTAAGCTTTTGTTTAAAGCAGGACATGTAAGTTAGTATTGTAAAATATGCCCCACCTGCTCAAAACTGCATTTTACATTGCTGTGTGTTATGCTTCAAATCCTGACCTACAAGTGACCTCTTTGAGCCAGTGTCATTCCTGAAGCAGCCACAGGTGATTTCTGCTCGCATATGTATTTGACAGTGACTTCCAAATTGCTTTGTTGACCTACCTTAGTCTAACATAAGGCTTCCCAGAGGTTTTGCTGAGAGAGTTTGTTGAAGGTGGCCGGTCTCCACTGCAAAATCCTAGTAACACAGGGCAGCAAAAATTTTGTTTTGCTTAGTTTTTAATCTTCTTACGGCATTCCTGCAGTAAGGCTTTGTTTCCTACCTCTCTTCAAATTCTGAGTTTAGGTGGTGGTGCACTTGTGCTGGGTCAAGAGCAAGATCAAAAAGGAGAAGGATTCAACCCAGCTGAATCTTTTGTGGGCTCCATCAGCCAGCTCAACATTTGGGACCACGTACTTTCTCCACAGCAGGTAAGTCCTTACTGCAGTGTTCGAGCAGAGGACTCTGAGCGTAGGATGAATATTTGAAAAGGCATTCCAAGTTAGCATATTGGGTAGAGCCCTACTCCCACAGAAGTCAGTGGGGACCAGATGGAGTTCTAGCTTAGGGTAGTAAGCTTAGTGTAGTTAGTAAAGTAGCTTTATCAAAACTAAGTCTAGTAAAGTCAACACTGAGTCACCTTCTATTTTGATTGAGCCTTTCTGTAGTATGTGGCTTCGAAACAGGAAAGAAGTCGTGCATAGAAGTTAACAGTACTGCTAGAAGAGAGAAAAATCCAGTGAAATAAGCCAAGTGCTTGTTTTGCAGACTGCATAGAGTTTCCTCATTCTGCTGTTAAAACTTCAGAGGGGAGACATCAGAATTTTTGTCAGTGCATTAGACACTGAAAAATCTGAGCTATATACTTTCAGGAAAAGTCTGAAAGGGCAGGATAACTGAATGTTGAGTTACATCTAATCAGGTACCTAAAATAAAAGTTCGGCAGCACCAAACGTCCCCTGAGCAAAAATTAATAAAGATTGAAAGATGTCTGCAAGGACAGTGATCCCTCAACTTCTCTGGGAGACAAGCTTCAGTGCTCAGTTATCCTCAGAGTGGAATTTGTTTCTCTATGCCTAGTTGTGACCTCCCATTTCCATTTATGACTACTGGTTGTGTCTTCCACCATGTGCTGCTGTACGAGCCTGACACTGTGTACCTGGTAATCTCCCCATACACACTGGGGGCTGCTGTGAGGTGTCCCCATAGCTGTTTCTGCTCTAGGCTGAACCAGGCTCTCCTCCCAGTGCAAATGCTCCATCCCATCCCTGAACTTGCTCCAACTTGTCAATGTCTTTCTTGCTGTGAAGAACCCGAAATGGAATGCAGTACTCCAGATGTGATCTAATAAGCACTGAGAAGGAATAATTGCTTCCTTGGTTTTCTGAGGGTAACCCAGACAGCCAAGGATGCTGTTGGTCCTCACTATTCACACAGTGCACAGCTGGCCTGTACTCAGCTCACTGCCTGCCAGAGTCCGTAAGTCCTTTTCCACAGAGCTGCTCCTGTCTTGGCTTTCCTCAGCCTGTATTGTTCAGAAGGTTTTTCCTTCCCATTTTTCCTTGTTGAATTTTTGAAGTCTGGGTTGGCTCTTTACTCCAGCCTGGAGGTCCCTGGATGCAGCTCTGTCCTTGAGCACACTGACTGGTGATATTATCACCAGCTTGGTATTATCTGCAAACCTGATGACAGTGCTCCATCACCGCTTCCTGCTCATTAGTATTTCAATCCTGAAGGTTAGAAGTGTTAAACTGTTGATAACACTTGAACAGCAAAGACAAAGGTTTAAAGTTAGAGGCATTTCTTTGGGAAAGAATCTTTGGAGTAGAAGGTTTTGCTTTTCTCCTGATTTTTCTTAAAGTTGTATCACTAATTGGTGGTTTATAGCTGTTTGTTATCCATGATCCTCATAAGAAATAATAATATGAACAGAAAAAACAGTAAAGGAGAATCTTTGCTTCCAGCATCCAGATGTCTCCACTGTTTATTTCTCTGGTTTTTTACTACTTTGCCTCTCTGATAGGTTTAAAACTATCCAACCATCTGCTACTGTTCTTGGCTTTTAGGGTCACCAACTGTTGCATTGCCAAGTCAGATCTTCAGGTTTTTGTTCACTAGCCGTTTTGAAGCTGATAAGCGTACATGTGATTTTACAGACCACACTGGTGAAGAGTTTTAAGTGAGACTTTCTGAAACTTTCTCAGTAGCTGCCCTTCTTTAATGACAGAGCCGATTGAATTCCCACTTGCTTCAGATGCAGTAGAGTTAGGACAAGGAACAAAATCCTGCCATTCATTTATATTATCCGTATTACTCATCTGAAAAGACAGATGTGACACCAGACAGGAATCTGAGCCAAGTAAGCTTCCTATAAAATTTTTACCTCGTTCATTTTAGAGCTTGGAGTAGTAAAGTGCTATTGTAATCTGTTATCATTAGGTTTGTTCTGGCCAGCTGGAACTATCATTAAGTCTTACCTTTCTATTCTCAGCCATAAAGGAAAGCAGGGTCCCAGAATATGTTGCCTAGTGAATAAAGGAAGGTGGAATCTAGTCTTTAAGATTTTTCATTGCATGCTTTAGTTGCTTATTCACTTGCACAATAATTTTATAAAGGTAAACTAGCACTCTGGTGGTTTTGTTGTTGAATAGATAGCAACAGAAATATGACTAGTGTATAGGGAACTGTGAGGTCCTTTCTGGAACTCCGTTCTCCATCATATGGCTTGAAAGGGCTGATTCCCAAACTTGTTTTTCCCGCATTGGAAATTTTTTCATGCAGATTCCTTGCAATTTGTTTGCAGCCTTTGGCCTAAGCAGTTTCCATTGGCACAAACTGCTGAAATGAGAACTTTGAAATGTCCTCAGAATAAACAGAGAACATCAGTTTCTTCTCCAGCTGTACTGACTGGAAAAGGCCAATCTGCTTCACTGAGTTCAGAGTAGGGACAATATGAGAACAAATCACACCAAAGTTCATGATGTACCTTTCCTTCTCACAAGGATAGGCACTGTAGAACATTATTCTTGGTAGTTGATTTCATCCACTGGAACCTTGACAGGAGCCAATCACCCATCTGAGAAAACTTTTCTATCGGAGACATATGACCAGATCTTCTCTCAAGATACTAATCTGCTGTTGATCTAATAGTGTGTTCTCTTGTTCCTCCTGTACTTAGTTGGCCTCTATAGTTCCTGTTTCTGTACTCCATTAGTTATGTCTCCACCCTGCCTCACCTACGGTGTTTTAGAGAGTCTAGCTAATTCAGTTCACAAAACTTGTGTTCTGGAAACAACTAATTGTCTTATTAAGCTGCTCCTTTTTGTGTTCTGCCTCTTATATGTGGTGCAGTGCTAGCAGTTTTCAGAATACAGATCTTGAACATCAAGTTCCTTTTGGCTCCTATTTGACATTTTCTGCAAATAGATAAGTGTTCTCTTCAGGTTGCATCCTCATTATTGTCTTTTTCTGTGACATAGATTCGTTTTTATTTTACGCTAACATATGCAATTGTGTCTCAAGAACTTTGTTCAATACCTTGTTTGTATGTCAAGTAGTCCTTCAGATGGTGACTCAGCACGAACTGTCCATAGCTAGGCTTATAAGAACAGAATAAGAAGTACTTCAGCCAGGAACCTCTTGTGCTAGAAAGGATGAACATTACTCGCTCACGGATCTGTTCTAGTGTTGCATCCACGCATGAAGGGAATATTTTTTTTTTAATATTCTTTTCATACACTGTCTTTAAACATCACCTAACCAACTGTTTTAAATCCATAGGTAGAATCTCTGGCTACATCTTGTCCAGAAGAACTGCAAAAAGGAAATGTACTAGCCTGGCCAGATTTCCTGCCAGGAGTTGTTGGAAGAGTGAAGATAGATTACAAGAGTATATTCTGTGCTGGTTAGAACTTTACTTCCTAGAACCCATTTTTTTCTGAACAATACTGTAAGACTCTTTTATGGGGTCAGCTATGCTAGCTTGCACCCTTTGCTCTACTAACCTTGAATAAATTATTTTGATAATTTGACAGTTAGAACATGCAGTCCTTCATTCCTCCAATTCCAGGGTTTTGTAACAAAAGTTCATTGAAATCTCTGACAAAGTTTTATTGCTTCCTGAATTGAGATGGGGAAAGAGTGAAGATGGTACTGGATCAGAAAAAAAAAAATCCTGCCTTTTATTCTAAGAGTAATTGTATGGTACTGAAATACCTGCTGCCTCCTTGCTTCTTTTTCTGCAGACTCTTTTTCTGATTTTATATGTTAATGATTCTCAAAACCCTTTGGACCCAAGGAGGGTGTAGCATGCATAACATTTCCCAAAGCTTTTTCCTGGATAAACTTACATGGGATGAAACAATCACATAACCAATTTCTCATTTCAGCACGTAGCTGTATCTCTTACTTTATGCATATATTTTGTCCACAGATTGTCCATCTTTGCAAGGATCCATACCACATCTGCGGGCCTCTTCTGCTGATTTAAAGCCAGGGTCAAAAGTGAGCCTTTCCTGTGACCCAGGATTCCAGATAGTGGGAAACTCTGTTCAACACTGCCTTAACCTGGGACAGTGGACACGGCCCTTTCCCCGATGTGAAAGTGAGTTGTCTCAGTGGACTGGCAGGATTAGGAAACCCTAGTGTTTATTTGGTTCCTATCACTATTCATGGCGTGTTTATTTCTGCATCTGTCGTGTGCTTGAATGCATCCACGTTACAGCTTATACATATATGCTTAAAACTAAACTCATGTTTGCTGAGCAGAAACTATATCATGATCAGGTTCTTACATGTTTCTTACATGTTCAGTCAGTTTCTAACATCTGTGGATGTTAGAGAAATTAGTCCATTTGGACAAGCAATCTGGTACTTTCCTCCCCAGTGGCATCAGGAGTGTGGAAGATGCCCAGGAAATACTAGAATATTTCTGTTATTTTTAAATGTCACTGAGAATGTCTGGTTTGAAGTAGAAGCCTTGACTTGAGTAAGTTATGAACTAATTTCTTTAAAGGCAGCAGATATTTCTGTTAGGACTTGGAAGCGCTCCAAGATTTACAGGATTTCTTCAAAGAAACTGAGCTGTATGCATTCAGGCTGCCAAGGTGCTTTTGATTCTATGATTCCTGCTCCTGCCTTCTCCTTTCCTTTGGTCCTCCTCTGTTGTGACTGCACATATGACTGCAGTTGCTTGTGTTAGAGCTGATTACATTTTTCATTTCAGCAGAATAGTAAATTAGCTCCAGAACTAGGTATTGCATAATCCTTGAATTTATATGTAGTTTGGAGAAAATCATCAAATTTGTTAAAAATGCATTTAAAATAGTTTGATCTCGATTTTAATCTCTTCTTCTTTATTCAGTTGTTTATAGCACAAGTCCAGAGTCTGTCTCATCTTCTGTGTAAAGAACAGCATGCCCATGAGGATTTACCCAAAAGCGAGTCCTGCTGGGCAGAAGGAAAGTTCACTGGCAGAGACAGCTTTGCACTTTCTTGGTGTGTGATCAGTGACAAACCACCAGAATCCTGTTAGTTTTTCCAATTCCTTTGTATTGGGCCAAGCAGTTTTACCTGCTGAGCACCGAACTGAGATAGAACAGAGCTGACCTGCCACAAACAGGCTGAGTGAATGAAGGCCAGACTCTCCCACTAGCCTTTACTTTCAAGATACCTGTTCCACGAGTACCTGATGAATGAAAGTTACTTGAAGATACCTATTTCTTGCATAATGAACTACAGGTTTATACTAGTGGTGTAGACCTGAAAAAGTACTGACTGAATCAAGCTCGGTGTAATCACTGTCTTCATCCACCAGGATCCTTTTCCTCTTCGTGGTGCTAAATACCCCCTAAACGACAGATGCCTGAGAGCCTGTCTATGTTACAGGCTCTCCAGCTCTATTCCTTCACAGCAAGTACTTGGCTTCCATTACTATAGGCTTTAAATTCTTGTGTGATCCTTGCACACAGCTAGGGGGCAAGGACTTGCTATAACTCGTGTAGCTACAAAGATGAGCTGTGTAGCTGTTGGAATAAGTTCAAGCCTTTTTGATTGAGATACACAGAAGCAACTTGGCTAGAATAAATAAAAACCTCTGGCAGGCAGGTACAGGGATGCTCTCTGCTGGCACAACTGGGATCAGATGGGCTTATTTACTATAGCCAGTCTAAGAGATGCACAGAGTTGTGTGTGAGGTCAGTTCTAATCTCTCCATCAGTTGTGCACTCTCTGGTCTCGGGCCAGTACTGTAACTCTTAGCAGTCTCTGTTAGCTACTTTTGCAATGTTTAAACACAGCAACACTGAGCTTGCTTTTCAGCAAAGAGAAATGATAACAACCTCCAGCAAGGCAAACCCAGTTTTCCTTTTTCTTTGTAACTCACCAAGGATCATTTCTTATCAGAAGCGTTCTGTGAGTGAAGGGCATCTGCTCAGATTTCAGCCACAGATGTCTCCTCCAGATCTAGTAAAATTTTCTTAGCAAGAGATGGAGGGTCCTGCTAAGTCTCTTATTGGCAAACACCCACAAAACAAGACCCTCCACTGGACCTGGAATCAGTTAGCTACTTCAGAAAAGGACTGGGCCCTCTTGCTAATGGGATCGTACAGCTGCAGACGCAAAATATGCGGTAGTGGCTCTCATGTGGAATTATTCTGAAGATGATCTGTGTTTGCTCTGCTAATGCCTGTGCCCTCTTTTCACCCATGTTGCAGGAATCAGCTGTGGAGTGCCTCCAACTTTAGAAAATGGATTTTATTCAGCTGAGGACTTTTTTGCTGGCAGTACTGTTACCTATCACTGCAACAGCGGCTACTATTTGTTGGGTGACTCCAGGATGCTCTGCCTGGACAATGGAAGCTGGAACAGCATTTCACCATCTTGCCTTGGTAAGATGTGCCATACATTTGGCTGCATGCACTGACAATCTTACACTTCTCCTGTGCCTTTAGGTTTGAGTGGACATTCATTCTGAAACTGTGGAGGCTAACCACAGCACCAGAATTATAATCCAAAATACTCAGTTTTCTGAAATACCATGCTCAGCCTTATGTGAAACCAAAACTACATTTTGTCACCTTTCTCTGTCCATCCTCTTGTATGCCCCTCATCCTGCATTTATCAAACATATATAAAATTATATATGTAATAGGCCTGGATTGCACTCCCAGACTTTCTCTTTCCATGCCCTGCAATCCTTGCATTCTGTGCTTTTGACCTGTGCATTTTGTTGTGCTCCAGCATGCTGTCAGTGTCCCATGCTGTCTGACCAGGTTCTTTTAGATATTTCACACATGGAAATTGTAGTATTTAATATCAGGTTTACTCACCTGAGGACAGTAGATGCTGCATAGGATGTCTGATCAAGCAGAGTGATACAAACTGTTCTGCATAGCACAGTAGAAACGAATTCAAGTTACTTAACAAAATACAGCAATTGCAATGCACAGTTTAGGCACAATTCCAGCATGTTTCCCATTATCAAGCTCTATAATATGTTCACCATCATAACCTTGCACATCCCCAGTAGCTGGGAATGAATGTGTGAGTTAAGGTCAGCTCAAGCCCACTGCTAGTCATCTGACATTTATACCCCATGTTGACCATGTATTCATTTCCACCCCTCCATGCTGGTCTTGCTAACTCAGGAAGACATTCACACTCTTTAATGAACTCAAGGAGAAGCATTTACACTGCCAGTTGATCCACTCAGCTGTTAATTGGTGTTTGCCTAAAAGAAAGGCCGCCTTACTGTCTCCTTAGTCCCTAAGCTTCATGAGCAGATCACCTTTGCCAGTGTTCTCTGAGCCTTCTTCCATTGTGGGGTTTTTTTGGTGAGTCAGACATGCCTGCCAGCAAGCAGCTGCAGCATTGAGAAGGCTGGGAGTGTGCTTGTGGACACAGTTCATACTGTTGCCACACTGTAAGTTACTTGCTGGTCAGCTGGGTCTGATGTACCAGGTGCAGTGGCACAAGCTGAAAGGTGAGACAACTGGCATTGTACTTTGTACAGAGAACTAGGTGTCACTGGTCTTGCAGGGCCATGTCTCCAGCAGACGCCTGCTGGAATTCACTAGCTAAACCACTGCTGGAATCAGCTAGTTGGACTTGGACCATTGCATCCAGTTGTACTGGATCTTAGCCATGCCTCAAATGGGAGTTGCTCGGTAAAAAACTGGCAAGATTTGTTTGATTTGACTGTTAATTCCTTGTAGGTATAGCATGTAATTTTTTAGGTCAAGACAAGCAAAAGAAAAGCCAACAGTCTTTTAGTTCTGCCGAAATTCACTTTGGAGTAGGATCCGTGTGGTTTCATAGAGTCCTGTCCAGCAGCACTCCCTCAGAACCTACAAACATCATCACAGGTGCTTCAAGGCTGTCCAAATAGTTCAACTTCTATGCAGTAGGAGTCACAATGTTCAGATGGGAAAAAGCCTGTGCACCACCTTCCAGCCAGCCTTGTCTCCCATAAAGCAGAGTAATGGGAAAATGAAAACGAGAGTGGATTTGGCACCCTGACCCACCATTTACCTTTCTGACTCATGCTTCAGGGAGTTGCTAACAAAACCTGATACACCTATGCCCTGAAGCATTCCTTTTGTTTTGTTAGGGTCTGATTCACAATGAACTTCCACCTCATTGGGAGTGTCTTGCCTAACAAGACATTACAGAAGAAGCAGTCATTCCAGTTCTGCTGTGGTAGCGCTTTGCATTCTCCTGGTACTTGTGTAATTGGCAACTGTTTTGGTATTAATGTGCAGTTGTCATCCTGCATGTCAGAAAGAAACTCCTTTTCTTTACAATGTGTTGTGGTGTTTCCATGCTGATCAGACTCATCCAGCAGTGAAGAATAAACCCTCCAATTCAATAAGTTGCCTTGCTTTTTTAACCAGTGCTTTTTTTTGTTGGAAACGGGCAAAGAACCCAAACTGTGTCTGCATGGTATACCTAGATCAACAGGTATCCTATAGCATGGTGTTTGGATGAAGAATTGTTTTACCTCTCCAACATTCTGAAACAAGCACATTTATATAGAGAATAATCCCTGATGCCAGCAATTTTCAATTAGGTACTTTGAAATTGACTCTTTGCAGTTTTGACTCATTTATATATCAAGGACATTTCCTTACTGTCAAGATTAAAATACTCTATGAGGTATTCTGGAGTGAGGGTTTGTTTTTTTTGTTTTGCTGCATAGTATCAAACTACCTGTATCATAAATTATCAATTGGGATTTTTAGGTGCTACTATCATGTAAATAGTTAATTATAATAACTAATATATTTTGAACTAATTTTAACTTTTCTGGCAGCTGCAGACTCTTCTCAAGCCTAATTCTCTTCATCAAAGATGGGGCTCTAATATTTTCAGAGCATTTCCCCTCTTGACTAAGTTTTCCTGTCTTATAAGTAGGAAGGTTGAGATATAGAGGATTTCCCAAGCAAGAGTTTAATGCAAAAATCCTTCCTCAGAGTGTCTGCCCAGACTAGTAGTACCAACAGTTACAATATCTGTTCTTTTGCAGTTTGGAAACCAGATATTTTTTGTGGAAGTAGTGACTGAAGGTTAATAAGATTTATCTCTGATTTTCTCATGTTGTGCAATACTGTAGAGTAAGTTATAATTTAAATTATAATAAAACTTTAGAGTGAGTTTTAAATATTTGTTTAAATATTGAATATTTTTACCAATGGATCAAAAATGCGATTGCAGTAAGAGTGATTTTTAATTATACAACTTACAGTAATTCCTCTTGACAGTAAGACAGAAATATAAAGCAAATGCTTCCTACAAATAACACTCTAGAGACATGGGTTTTGTGGGTTTATTTTGCCTTGTTTTTTTCCAGATGTCGATGAATGTGCTGTTGGATCAGACTGCGATGAGCACGCATCTTGTCTCAACACAAACGGATCCTATGTTTGCACTTGCATCCCTCCTTACACAGGAGATGGTAAAAAATGTGCAGGTATGGGAAAGAAAAACATCCAGCTAGCCTTGCCAAGATTCTGTATAGGCCAGTATCCTGCCTCCCAGCTGCCAGGCAATAACTGATATCTAGAACAGGCATGCTTTCCCAGGTCAATTTAGTCCGGATGAGGCTGTGATAAAGTGTCTCCTTTTGTTTCTTGAAAACTCACCTCTCCATATGGATACAGCTGTCATGGGGATGCTACTCCAAGACATACACACATGCAAAATCCTCTTGCATATGGAGCACAAGACCTGGGAAGGCCACAGTGTTTCACGTCTCAGAGCAGAGCTGTGCAGTGAAGAAATATTTTAAAACAGGCTTCTGAGTAGGGCTAGAGCTGTCTGTGGAAACATTAAACAAGGTAGCTTTGGATGAAGATAACTAGACAGTGGCATAGGCTGGGATAAAAGGCAGATGGGTGATTTTCATGTTCAGGGATGGACATGCTGGAATGGGCTTTCCCTCACAGAGGGAAAAATCACTGTAAGATGTGTTTGCTTCTGATAGTGAATGTAAACTCAGCTACAGAGGGCTCTTCCATGTCAAGATTAGCTTACTTGCATGAGTCTTCAGTGTCCATCACTTACATATAAAGCAGAGAAAAGGCTGTAAACTACTTAAGAGTGTTTTCCATGTGCTTTGCCTTCCTACTTTCAGCAAATTCCCAAGGATATCTCTTGCAACTTGTTCATAAAACCTGACACTTAATTATATTATTCGTAGTTTCCCTCTTCCTCCTCAGAACCCGTGAAATGCCATAATCCAGGAAATCCAGAGCATGGCCATTTATATGGGGATACTTACAGTGTTGGCAGTCAAGTAACATTTTCCTGCGAAGAAGGGTTCCAGCTGACAGGAGAAACAAAACTTACTTGCATGGAGTCCGGAGAGTGGAGCCACCCAATACCCTATTGTGAAGGTGTGGTTCCTGGGGAGAATGCATGTTGAAATGTGACTTTAACATTAGAGAGATGGAGGGGGCAAAGTAGTAGTGAAGAGCCTTCAGAGACAATGGCAGCTTATGAAACCCTGTCCTAGCAGATCTGGATCTCAGTGTTGAAATCTTTGTTTTCTTAAGACATAAGCAGTTGTCATATTTGTAGCACTACTCTCTTACACAAATTCTCCAGTGCCTCAGAGGTATAGACTCAGTCTAATGCAAGCATTAGAAGTGTATTGCTTCTCCACCCAGCCCTCCATTTTCAAGAAATTAATGACTTAAAGACAATTAACTGTGTCTCAGTGGATAAAAAGCAACCAGAAAGGACAGTCAGATGAGTACATAGTCATGGTGTAATAGCAGAAATTGTTTCTTTAGAAAACCAGAACAAATGAGGTGAAGCAACAGGTAGAGTGAAGAGTTGACAAAGACTGTCTAAGCAAAAAAAACAATTACTTTGTCCATAGAAGGCGGTAGATATGGAGTCCTCTTGATAGTCAAGCATGTGGTTTGTAGAGTGGTTATAACTACCAACTTCCAATTAGTTCAGTTTCTCAGTAAGGTGAATTCAGATAGAGTCCTAAATGCCATTTGCAGATTAGTCAAGAACTCGTTGTTACCTAAGGCTTTATACCTCTTCAAATCTTTTCAGAGAAAACAAAGCAAATCCTAATTTTCTGTTCATTTTTGTTTGTGTTATATCAACCTCTCTTCTATTCCTGTCTTTTTAAAGCTATATCCTGTGGTGCTCCAGTTATTCCAGAGAACAGTGCCATTTTTGGCTCAAATTTCACATACCATAATAAGGTGGTGTACAGGTAGGAATTCAGTATGTTCGAAGTGCTGTATTAATAACTGATTGACAGTCCGGCAGCAAACAAGAGTATGGCTGAATTGAGAGATTGTTGAAATGAAGGAGAGGAGCAAGATGGGATTAAAATAATGGAAAGACATTTGGTTATAGATGTGGCTGTTCATTAGCAGAGCTGAATGTTTACTCCAGTACTACTTCTCTATTCCCTGAAAAGAAAGATGGTTTATGCAGGTGTGGGTGATGAGAAAAAAGGGATGGCTGATTATGTTGTGCATGAAAGGCTCTGTGTTTGATAGCACTTCTTTTCTTCTAATGCAGATGCAATGATGGATACAACTTAGTGGGTGAAAAGGAAATTTTGTGCCTTGCTAGTGGCATTTGGAATCATGCTCCCCCTTCCTGTGAAATGGTGATGTGCCCTAGCCCACAGGATATCAGCAATGGAAAATACACACTCAGTGGCACATCCTACCTTTCCTCTGTATCATACACCTGTGACAGTGGATATAGGTAAATGCACAAACATTCCTGAGCTGAGTGCAGGTGGCATGCTTGTTAGAAGGTCTAACTTATATCTGAAAGAGGCAAAGCTGGGATCATTGCTCAGAAAGATAAAATACTAAAACAGAATTGAAAAAGACTTCTTTATACCTTGAGGGTACTTTCTGTATTTTATCCTGAACTGGAGCAGTTCAGAAAAGTCACTCAGGATTTGCTACATACATATGTATTGCTTTCATTTTACCATCAAATTTATAAAAATATTTTGAATGTTCAGAAAAATAGTTTTCATTATTTCTGAAAGTTCTCATTTGTCTTTAAAGATCATTATACTTCTACAACTGTAGTCCATACCCAATATTATTTTTGGTATTGCTTTGCAACACCTTTTGTGAAGGAACTTTTTGGAAGTTACTATTTTACACCTTGAATGCTTTGTAGCAGTAATTTATTCTAAGGTTTTGTTCTGTTTTACATTTATAAGCAATTATACTGCAAACACATTTTTAACGTGCTGCAATTAAAAATTAACACATTAATGCTATATCCAAGGATGCAGCTGTACGTGCAGGTTTCTGCCTCCCCTGATACCGGCTTGTACCTCCAGCAGACATACTCTGACATAAGTGGTCTCATATGGACCTGTTTAGGGATGATTTTTTTCTACATTTTCCTACTGCAATAATTTCCTTGTCCAGATGCAGGCAGGTAGGTGAGGTACGTTCATTTGGTGAATGTTTTAATTGTGTTAGTACAAACAGATACCTGCACTTCAGTGTAATGTTAAGTCATAGATTCACATTGTGGGCTTATCTATACCCCACTAAACCAGGCAGTGCTTTTACCTGCAGTATACCAATGAGTTTTTTGACTGTGGACTTTGAACATATAGGCTGCAAATACCATATCAGTTTTGACTCTTTGTCTGTCTACCATAACTTGGTGAGAGAGGTCCTCTCTCCTGTGGTCAGCACTCCAGAGGAAGCCCTCTCAAACAGTGTCCATCTTATGCATGATTTCTGGACCCAGTCTCTTCCTTCAAGCATCTCCTAGGTGTTTTTAGTCTTAAACATATTGCGACAGGTAGGCAGAGCCCTACTTCCCTGATAAAGACCTGTGCCAAATTTGTAGAAGCATTACAGGTCAGTGTTGTTCTTTTCCATTGACTTATTTCAGTCAGCTAAACATGGGGGTCTAATACCATTTGAGACCAAATCGTAGGGAATCAGACACTCCTGTGTAGGGCTCTCAGATATGATGTGAGACCTACAGGGAACCCACAGACGGCTGACATAGCAGCTGGAAACAAGGGGTTTCACCCAGGGCATCTCGGGGTGGTGTTGCACACTCTGTTCAGACATCTGAGTCACACCCTCTGAACCAATCCTGTTTCCTCAGCTAAGGAAACCAAAAAATACCGTCGACTTTGAATGTGTGTGGCCATTCACTCAAGGAATGTCCTTTACCTCCTGAAGGAACTGAATGCCTTTTTGGGAACAAACTTGAACTGGAGCATTTCCTTCAGTGAGAACACTGAAGATAGTGAAGATAGTGAAGATAGTGCTTGAGTGAATCAGGTCTCAGGCAGAGGCCTAGTTGCAAGGCTCAAGACTGGCTTGTTGTTAATGGCATACGAGTAAATTTTTAAGCTTAAACAAATATTTATTTCTTTTATGCTCAGAGATGGGCAAAGCTACAGCAGAAATTGTGTGTCTGCACAGAGCATTGAGGCCCCACATGAAATCCACCAGCTTTCTCTTCAAAGTAATGTGAAGACCAGCTTTTTTTGACAGCATCAGAGTGTTTTTCCATTAACAGAGGGTGAGATTCTGGCCTCTACTGAAGTCAGTGAGAAATACCCTTTAGTTTCACTGGGGCCAGAAAGCAAAGCGGCTCTGCCACTCTCTGTCCCTGACCAGGAATAAAATGGCAGCCTTAATAATGATTTTTGTGTCTCAGCCTTCAGGGACCTTCTGTACTTGTCTGTGCATCTTCAGGGAACTGGAACAGCACACCACCAGCTTGCAACATCGTGTCTTGTGGATCGCCTCCTGCCATCAAAGATGCAGTCATCAGTGGAGATAACTTTACTTTTGGAAACACGGTCTCTTACACCTGTAAGGAAGGGTATGTAGATTAGGACTACTGGGCTAATAGTCAGACTGAGTAAAACTAGTGCACTGTTTCACAAGTCTGCACACTAATTCGTTTTTACTACTTCTGTCTCAACCTTTTGGAAGTTAAATGAAATGGAGATTTTTTTGTGGGCTGTCAAGTTAGTATGAGACTTTTAGACATTTCTTAAAGTAGTTTCAGGGCGACAGAATACACTCTGGAAGAGAAGAATAGAGAGGAATCAGGTGGAATGGTAGCACAATTCAATAGGAAACACTTTTCCTTGAAGTTACTACAGAACCAGTACTTCTGTGGTAAACTCAAGGATCTGATCATAACAAATTCTTTATGTCTCATCAGCGTGTAAGAACGCTTTTGGTGCAGGTTAACAACTGTCTGTTGTGGTGTTCTGAATTCTGTTTCCTTAAAATTAAGATTCTTAGTTTATTGAGGTGCATTATTTTAGATTTATTTCTGTCTACTCTGTGTAGAGACATTTTCAGACCCTATTTCATCAAAGAGTTTTGATGATATCAAGCGTGAAAGTATAATGCTGGACTCTGATCCTGCAAGAACCTTTGCACATGGTAATCTTTACAGCCTGTGGGCTGTTCCACTAAATTTCTTGGAACTGTTCTGTCTAAAAGGCAGAGCGGGTAGGCAGAGCTTTTGCCAGTTTAGGTCCAAAGTGACTGGAGGATTTTCTGCTTTTTCTTGGTGTAAAAAGGTAAATTGCTAAGCCAGCATTTTTCTTATAAATTGGCTTTGCAATGTTATCTGAAACATAATTGAAGCAAAGCATCCTTATTATGTTTTCTAGACTGTATTATGATTTTAAAAGCTGCTTCTCTTTCTTGTGCAAGCATTTTAAATGAGATAGGATAGCAGCATTTAAAGACTGTCACAGCTGTCTGTCTGTGACAGTGGATCATATTAAACATTGGCACATAATAGGCCCTTTTTCTGGGGTCCAGTCATGAGGCCTTGAAAACAAATCCTGCAAACAAGACAAAACAGTTTTACAGATGTTGCTTCAAAATCTGAACAGCCTGCAGCTGGAAAGTCACTGGGGACTTTGCAGTAGTTATTGTTTCTTTGCTTTCTGTGAGAGCACACCACAGAGAAAAAAAATGAAGAAAACAGTCCAAGGTACTGTGAGTACACTATTGCCTGTTGCATATTTAAGCAGCAGGGGTTTAAGTGGGATGATGAGCAGCATGGATTAATGCCTGTCCCTACATCCCAGAGACAGACTGGAGAGCTACAGCTACACTAACAGAATTCATGTGGTAGAATTTTATTGTAAACCATTTCATTGGTTTTTTTCCAGTCAGCATTAATTTTTTATTGGCTTTCTAATATTTTTTACATTGAGCTTTTAGGAAGAAGTTATTTTAAAATTGCTGTATGCGTTATTGGCAAGAGCATCTCTGGTTAACTCACTAAGAGGTTTCACTTTGCTTGCAAGTGTGAAAATAGATTGATGGGGCTAATACAGAAACCCAAAAAAGCCTTTCTGGGCTTTTCATCTCTTTCTTTTCCAATCGGTTTTGCTAAACAGAAATAGTTTCTGAGTGGGATCATTTCTTTGAGGATTGCATGGACCATCACAGCACAATACTAGGATTGTTGTAGTAGTTTGAACCAAAATGGAAGATCAGAAATGGTAATTGAATGGACAGATGAGAGAGAGACAATATGCACAAGGTGTGCTAGGGTATCCACCATTGTGATACCTCACCCATGGACATGTAGGCTTTAAGATTTTCCTTTCGAAGTTGATCATAGCTTTTTTAAAGGATCCTATTCTTCTGGGTTCTAGCAAACAAGCTCATACTGCAAGGGCTTCAGGAAACTGTAGGTAGAGTTTGACAATGCTTGTCTTTTTGACTTCCTGTGTGGTTTCCTTGTCCACAGTTACACATTAGTTGGCCCTGAAACCATAGAGTGCTTAGCCAGTGGCAAGTGGAGTGTGAGCCACCAACAGTGCCTGGCAGTATCCTGTGATGAACCACCCCATGTGGAAAATGCATCACCAGAGAGTGGCCACCGCCTCTTTGGTGATATAGCTTATTACTTCTGCTTGGATGGTTACAGCCTGGCTGATAACTCTCAGCTGCTTTGCAATGCAGAAGGGAAGTGGGTGCCTCCAGAGGGCAGGGACATGCCCCACTGCATAGCTGATTTCTGTGAAAAGCCATCCGCCGTCTCATACAGCATCCTGGAGTCCATTAGTAAAGCCAAGTTTTCAGCTGGCTCCGTCGTGAGCTTCAAGTGCATGGAAGGCTTTGTTCTGAACACTTCGGCCAAGATCGAATGCCTCCGAGGGGGCCAGTGGAATCCTTCTCCTCTGAGCATCCAGTGCATCCCCGTTCGCTGCGGAGAGCCTCCCCACATTAGCAATGGCTATGCCAGTGGGTCCAACTACAGCTTTGGAGCAGTGGTGGCTTACAGCTGCAACAAGGGGTTCTACATCAAGGGAGAGAAGAAGCGGACCTGTGAGGCTACTGGCAACTGGAGTGGCAGTTTGCCCACATGCCACCCAGTGTCCTGTGGAGAACCACCGCAGCTTGAGAATGGCTTTATTAAGGTACAGAATGAGTTTTCTCATCTGCCAGGTACCATGGCAAACTGAATATATCTTCACAACTACTGCTGTTGGGATTTTCTTTCTTCTGTTTTGCTCTTCTGTTAAAATTGAGGAAGTAGATGATTGGATGGAATAAGGAAAGGGAAAAGTAGGTGGATTTGCAGCAGAATCGTGTCTGAAAAGCATGAACACTTCCATGGGATTTCCTATCATAAAGTGGGTTTTCAGTTAAGAGACTCAAGATGCCATATAACATTCAGCTGATTTCCTTAATATCTTATTCTTCATTTGGTTAGTTCTTGGTAGCTTTCAGCTGCCTTCTGGAGATGTTTGAAGTACTGATGCCAGTTCACAAGCTTTGCTCTTTTCGCTGCTATGAAAAATAATCTGATATGCAATAGATAAATCACCTTGGGATAATTTCTCTTCTTTTGATGCAAGTGCATTTCTTTACTGAAGTCAGAACTTCCCTTTCCTTATCAAATTAAATTGCAACAATGCCTGAGTTTAAAATCTCCTTGTGACAGCCCAAACCTGTAACAACTGCTTAACCTGTGTTTTGCTTTGGTGCACAAGGATAATACTGTAGTAAGGAAGATCAAAAACACTATTATAAAGATTTAATATTGAATTTTTGAAGCATTTTTCTTCTGAACATCCCTCTTCCTTCCTTAAATCTAACTACCAGGGAATCTGCATTTGCTAAATTTGGAGGGGGGAGGTTGGCATTCCAGTTCCTACATGGGTTTCCAGCAGTAATAGCAACAATTTCTGTTCAGACTCCCACACAGATGCGTCTTCTAATTAATGCATATCACTCTGGTTTGTCTTCCTTAGGTAGGATCACTCCTTCATATATTCCTTACAGTTGGAGAAACTTTTTAATACCTCAGTCAGAGCTCAGACTGCAACTTTGAGGTGCTCCTCAGCTGCCTGCTCAAGGCCCTGCAGCTGCATATGTGGCATTTATAAATGTCTCCTAGTAGCAGTAGGTTTGAGGGCTCCAACCTTAGATGCACCTAGAAGCTAAAGAATCGTGACAGCAATAGGCCATTTGATGGCAGCTTCCCATAATCAATTTCTTTTCTATCTTCTTTTCCACACCTATTTTGGTCTCATGGATCAGGAAGGGAGAAAGGAGAGGAATTCTTTTCTAGCTTTTACCTTTTAAGCCTTGAATTTTCTGTTTTCTTTTGGAAGTTGTCTCAGATTTCCTGAAAACAGAGTGCATCATTTGAGGCAAGCTATTTTGTGCCAATTACTTGCCTTCATTCCTTTTGAGACAGCCTTTACTGCTGTCAGGGGTTCAGCTAGAAGCTAGACCAGGAGAACACGAGAAATTAAATCAATCTCCTATTGCCCAAATCATGCATCTTCATTTCAGACATTTCTCTGTCTTAACTGTTTTTCAGGACACCACTGGACATTTCTTTGAAAATCAGGCAAATTATCAGTGTGACTCTGGTTACCAGATGGTCGGGAGCCCAGTGTTTATCTGCCAAGCGAATCGGCAATGGTACAGTGAATCACCTCCTTACTGTGCTCCCCTCAGCTGTGGAAAACCACCATCCATCCAGCATGGCTACTCCAAGGGAGAAACTTTTGATATGGGCTCCAAAGTTGAGTTCTTCTGTGATGAAGGCTATGAGTTGATTGGAGATGTTTCATGGACATGTCAAAAGTCTGGGAAATGGAGCAAAAAGCAAAGCCCCAAGTGTGTGCCAACAAAATGTCCAGAACCACCCTTGGCAGAAAATCACCTGGTCTTGAGGGAAGTGTCTTACCAAGTCGGTGTTGTACAGTTCTCCTGCAAGGAGGGTTATGTTTTGCATGGCTCCTCTGTACTGAAATGCTTGCCCTCCCAGCAGTGGAATGATTCCTTTCCCTTCTGCAAGGTTGTAGAGTGTTCTGCACCTCCCTATATCCCCTTTGGGGACCCCTTGACTTCATCCCTTCATTTTGGTAGCACTGTGAAATACATCTGTGTGGATGGGTTTTTGCTGAAGGGTGAGTCCACCATCAGATGCCAGGCTGATGGTTCATGGAGCTTGCCTTTGCCAGAATGTATTCCTGTGGAATGTCCTCAACCAGAAGAAATTCAGAATGGCATTGTTGATGTGCAGGGCCTCACCTTCCTTAGCACAGCCCTCTACACATGTAAACCAGGCTTTGAACTGCTAGGGAACACAACTGTCCTCTGTGGAGAAGATGGACAGTGGCTTGGGGGAAGGCCAGTTTGCAAACCTATTCAATGCCCAAGGCCTAAGAAGATCCTCAATGGCAAATACTCATTCACAAATTTCCATTATGGGCAGACAGTTAGGTATTTCTGTGACAGAGGTTTCCAGCTCCAAGGGGAGGAAACACTGAGATGCCTAGAAACAGGAGAGTGGAGTACAGAGGTTCCCTCTTGCAAGGCCATAAATTGCCAGCCCCCTCAACCCATTGAGAATGGCTTTGTGGAGGGTGCGGATTATAGCTACGGGGCCATGGTCATTTACAGCTGTGTGCCAGGCTTCCAGCTGTCAGGTCTTGCCATGCAGACCTGTGAAGAATTGGGGTGGTCTAGCTCCACACCAACCTGCCTTCCAACAGACTGCGGCCTGCCTCCTCACATTGACTTCGGAGAGTACGTGCAGTTGAGACACGGGGAAAGGCGTTCTGACCAGGAGGGTGTTACAGAGAATCCCTCCCTTTCGCATGTGTTGCTAGCTGACAATACGAAAGACTTCAAAAGTTCATTGAAGGAAGACAGTGCAATGCAGCTCACCACTTTCTTATTTGGAACTGTCATTTTATACACGTGTTACTCTGGCTATGAGCTGCTGGGAAACCCTGTTCTAGCTTGCCAAGAAGATGGGGCTTGGAACGGCACTGCCCCTGCCTGTGTCTCAATAGAGTGCACCTTGCCGTCCCCTCCAGAGAACGGCTTTTTGCATGTCACCGAGAACACGCTCGGTAGTGCAGTGCGCTACACCTGCAGGCCAGGATTCACGCTGGTTGGCTCTGACACGCGGCTGTGTTTGCCAAGTCGGCAGTGGAGTCACACTGCTCCTTACTGCAAAGCAGTAACGTGCAAGTCACCTACCCAGCCTTTGAACGGGAAGATAAGAGGGGAAAACTACACATATGGGAGCGTTGTCTACTATGAGTGTGATCCTGGTTACCAGTTAAATGGCCCCGCAGAGAGGAGATGCCAAGAGAGTCAGAAATGGGGTGGCAGTGAACCAATTTGCATTCCTGTTTCCTGCAGCCCACCACCAGTTTTGGAGAATGGTCAGGTGACTGGAGAGGACTACACGTTCCAAAGACGTACAGAGTACAGCTGCAACGAAGGTTTCCTGTTGGATGGGGACAGGAGTAGAGTCTGCCTTGCAAATGGAAGCTGGAGTGGAATCACTCCAGTTTGCAAAGCTGTGACCTGCCCTGTGCCACTGCCTCTTCCCAATGGGAGAACTACTGGCTCAGATTTCAGCTTTAATAAGGAAGTGCACTATCACTGCAACGATGGTTATAGCCTGCAAGGAGCATCTACACTTACTTGTCAGAGTGATGGTACCTGGGACTCAGAAGCTCCACACTGTGAACCAGTCATTTGTGGACCCCCTGAAGACATCTCTCATGGCTTTCTGAATGGCTCAGCCTTTACTTATGGGGAATTTGTCCACTATATATGCTTCCCTGGTTATGAGCTACATGGCAGTCCCTTACGGCAATGCCTGTCCAATGGCTCCTGGAGTGGAAGCCTTCCGTCTTGCCTACCCTGTCTGTGTCCTACACCACAGATTCAGAATGGGGTTGTTCTTGGTACAGATTTCAGCTGTGGGATAAGTGTCCAGTTTCAGTGCCTGGAGGGCTTCAAACTGCTGGGGCCTTCTGCAGTCACCTGTGAGTCAGCTGGCAAATGGAGTTCTGGGTTTCCTCACTGCGGACAGATTTCCTGTGGTGCTCCACCCGTCATCCCCAACACATTTATCAATGGGAGCAGCTCTGAAGATGAGAACACGATCATCTATACCTGCTTGACAGGTTTTGTCATGAAGGGGAGTCCAGAACTGACTTGCGTGGAGACTGGTGTGTGGAAGAAGCCATACCCAAGCTGTGAGCTGTTAAGCTGTGGCCCACCACCATCTATCCCAAATGCAGAGGTTCTTGGGAACACTTACACCTATGGAAGTAAGGTCCAGTACAGGTAAGGATGATGCTGCTATTCTGTTTTTGTTAAAAGTCCCTGAAGGAATGAAGATGGAAGGTTTATGTACCCTCAGTTAGTGCAAGTTTCTACATACTCAGATTGGCAAAACCCACATTGCCATGCACTTTGTAAAATATTATTTGGACCACTCATGAAAACTCCAGAAAGGCATTTCGGCCTGCTGGGCTGACGCCTCCATTGACTTTAATTTTGCATTGCCATTTGCTTTCTTATTCTCATCCTCTGAAGCACTGATTTCAATATATAGGTTTTGTTAGCAGGTGACAGCAACAGTCAGCGGGGTGTGCACCTTCTCTCCTCTTGGCATTGTATGTTTTCCTTCTGCTTCAGGTGCCTGTTGTAATACAAATGGGCTGATACCCTGCTTGTCCCATTTTCTGTACTGCAGTACTGTGCTGTCAACAAGTTACTCCTTTGTCAGATATGAGAAACTGGGGGTCTTTGTTGATTTCCTGAAGTGTATACACTGCAGATCTCTTTCTCCAAGATGAAGAAAGCCTTGGCAAAAGGGGAGATGTATTTTTGATGGTAAAAGCAAGTAATGGTACGGGACAGAACTGGGACAGAGACGGCAGGTAGGTGAATTGAGCAGTAATCAGTCATTTCCATGCAACTTGAACAAGGTGGAGGGAGTACTTTTTGTGCCGTTCTGCAAGCAAACCCACTAGTGCAAGCCAGTTGAGTTGTTCTTGGTAAAGCACCACTGAGTCAGCCTTAAATGTCTAAGCAGATGGTCTGTGGTCAGGCTAAGGCTTGGTTTGTTCTTGGAAGAAAGCGAGATCATCTTTAGAATTGCTTTGTGCTCACACACTCTCTTTACCTCACCAAAGGCCCTCCTAGCGAAGACATGGGCAGTGTTGGAACAGCACTAAAACGTCCTGTACCCTCCGAGTACTAAGGCCACCAACTCACTTTCCATTGTGATGCTGCAGCAGCACGAAACAACTGGAAATGAAGTCTGAAGTCTCCAGCTCTTGCAACAGCATGAATTCAGTCCAGACATACCTCTTACAGGCTTACCTTGAAATAATAGAAATCCAAGATGTACTTAACATCGAATTAACATCTAATTAACAACTAATGCTGAAAAATTACTGTCCTGACTTTTTAATTTATGCATTAGCTCATTCCTAGCTGTGTCTCTGTGGTCAGGTCTTCATGCTGTGTTGCAGATGTCTGGAAGGCTACACAATGGCAACAGAAGTGGATGTATGCACTTGCCAGGAAGATGGACAGTGGTCCCCTCAAAGTATTTCCTGTTGCCCCAGAACATGTCCCCTCCCAGGAAATACCACTAATGTAATCGCACTTGGGAACAACTTCACTGTGAACACAAGCATCACTCTGTCATGTGTAGAAGGCTACACTCTGGTGGGAGCAAGCACATCTACATGCAAGGTATAGTTTTATTAGCGCTGTTTTATTCTGCTGGCCTTCTTGAATTCAAGAGTCCTTCTCATACCTTCCTTACCTTTTGGCCCTTAACTGGACACAAGAAAAAAAGCAAAGCATGTTCTGCAAATGATAGTATGTTTAGTTGTTTCCCAGGAAGAACAATTATTTGTTTTCTAGGTATAGACTTTCAGAACAAGAAATTTTCTATTTCTTCTTCTGTCAAAAGCTAAGGCTGTCCTATAGAAGAGCATTCATTTTATCACATTCCAGGCATTAAATCATGTCTGAGATTTTAAAAAGTTATGTCCAGGATTTCAAATGTATTTTGAGGATTGCATGCAGAGCTTTTTCTCCAGAATAACAGGCAACACACATTTTAATCCACTGTATTCCTGTGGAATACAAGAAGGAAGGAGAAACTTGAATCCTCTGAGTGTTAAAGAACAAACATCTTCATTAATTCCACTGGTAACCTCCTGTCACATTAACTGTGGAGAACTTCATCTTAAGTTTGTAAATAGAATTTAAAGTCATTAGCTATGCTCATATGAGAAAAGCTGAGCATGTGTGGGTTTGCAGAGTAAGTATTTCTTATGTAAATGTTTTCCCCTTATTTTGCTGTTTCAAATATCTGTGGAAGTAGGAGTAGGTGTCTGACAAGTGTTTCTTCAGGTATCAGGCTTCCTTTAGTGAGTCAGAGAAGACTGCTGAAGCACTTAGTCATGGTGTTAGACATTCAACCAGGAGAGAAATACAAAACGTGAAATCAGGCAGATGTAGTTTTCATTCTTCTGATGTGTTCCCTGCATGATTAGGTGACCTTGCACTAGTGAACTTGCTTTTCCAAGCTTCTTTTTGCCATTTTACTTTTTGTTCCTTCTGTCTTTTAAGTCTTAAGCTAAGTGTTCCTACCAAAGATAAACTCCAGTCTATGCTGACATCTTAAAAGTGTTACTTAAATTACCAAGTTTTATAAAGGATTGAACAGATAATATTATATCTGCACACCCACAGCAACTGGATGCTTCTACTGTGATTTTTCTTTTTCAATTAGATATGGATTACACATATAGAACGGTGCTTTCACATTTGTAATTGCATTTATTTTTCAGGAAAATGGTGTTTGGGTGCCACCGTTTTCTGATGACATCTGCAGTCCTGTGTCCTGTGGAACTCCAGAGTCTCCAGAGCATGGATTTGTGGTTGGCACTAAATACAATTACAGAGATGTGTCTCTTTATAAATGTGACTCTGGCTATGAATTACAAGTAAGCAAGCTCAAATCTCCCACATTCTAAACTTTTAGTTGTCATTTTCAGTTCCTGTGTGATGGCTGTGGATGTCTCGTTCGTATTGATGCCATAGAAGTTGGGTGTCTGCTGGTTTTGTTATTGTCAGTAGAGAGTTCATGGTATGTTTGGGGCAGTCTTTGAATGCCTTAAGGGCATAGTTGAAGCAAATGTAAGAATCCTGTTCAGAGGTATATGTCCAGCAGGTATCTTGCAGTATTTGAGTTTTCTTAACTGAAGGCCTCTGCAAATACAGCATTACACATGCTTGTGACCATAAGTCATGGAAGAGTTAATTTCTCGTGTACTGCTCCCTTGACCGGGTTCTTTAGCCACAGTTAGATTGCTGGGTTTTTTCTTTCATTTTGTAGTGTCCCAGGCATTATGTCTGCTGTGCCAAGATTTGTGCCTTCCAGACTTCGAAGTTCCTCATAAACTCCACTGCCCTCAGTTCTATGACATTGCTAGATGGTATTAAAGTGATAGATCAAAGATATTCCAGGTTATTCAGTGGCAGCTTTATTCCCTGATGGAGAAGGAATCAAAGGTCTTTCCTGTCCGTTGTTTTTATTACAGCTTTTATCCCCACTGGAGCTCTGAAACAGCATTGCTTTCCCAGTATCAGGACTCAGACTAGCAAGTTCAGAGCTGCCTCAGGGGTGTTTTCAAGAGCTGCAGTGAATTCAGAAATGACAGTATGTTGCTGAGGCACAGCATGATCTCCACCATCCCCAGATGATGACAGAGTGAGACATGAGGTGGTGAGGTGTCTGCAGGACAGAGGCTTGCTCTTAATGCTGGTTTTGTGAGTACCAAGCAGAGTGCAGGATTGCACTTCCTTTGTACTGTCATAACACCAGTAATTAGTTAAGAACTTCGTGCATGTAAAATCACCCAGTCAGAAGTTAATTCGCTCAGTCAAGATAAAAATAAGAAGAGTTTGGAGAATGCTTAGGTAATAATGACTTTAATTTTCATTATGTTGTCAAATATGCGACATCACTGGGGATGGAGGTGTTGGTGTTTAGACAAAAAGGTAGCGTTGCTGTTTCAAATAAATTTTGGAAGTAATAAAGCAGTGTTTTTATACAGTAATAAGTTCTTCCAAGCTTCGCAATCCAGTTTTGCCACCTAGTGTCCAACTGTGTCCCTGCTGTCGAAGAGAAGTCCTGCTGTTTTCCTTTGGGAAGCAAAGCCTGTTGGGTGTGATGCCGTGCAACAACATGTCAAACAGCTGCCCTTTATCGATGAGTTTGCTTTGTAATGAAAGTACATTGCAGCAAGGGACAAAATTAAATATTGTTCTTCATGTCTTGGAATAAAATAAGAATTAAATCCTGAGATATTAGACTGTCTATAGAACTTGTATGTAAGAAAGAAAAAATGTAATTTATAGGCAAATATAAAGAATGAGTCTTTGGGATGTGGTTAAATCAGCACATTTTGTTTATAAAACACAAGCTTGTACTGTTGTTGAAAAAGTTGCTAGTTGAATTGCCTGTAAGTGAGTACTGGAAGGAGAAAATTTGTCATCACAACACATTCCTAGGAACAAGAATGATAAAACTGACAAAAAAGATGATACTCTAGAGATATAAGGACAAGAGAACTAACTAACTGGCCCCACAAACTTCTGGGTTATAAAGGATACCCATCATTTTGCAGGAAGTTCTACCAAAAACTCTACTAGTAGACTTGGGCTGTAGCACTTCATTTTCTCTTTACATGGGTTGCACATGAAGAAAAAGCCTTCTCGCCTTGCCAAATACTAAAGCTGATGGGAGAAAAGAGTTAACTAAAGTAAAGTTGTTCTTTGAGCATTTTCTTTTGTTTCACAGGGTGATGTGGAACGGACTTGCCAAGAAGACAAGCTTTGGAGTGGCACGGTGCCAGTGTGCAAAAGTACGTTCTACCTGATCTTATCACTTAATGTTGGTCAAGGGTGATATCACACAGCAGAAATCACTAATGCTCATTTTGCTTTATAACTCATACTGTCTGCATTTACCTAAACATTTTTGGTAAGTACCGCTGGTAACAACCTGGAAGGGTGGCAGAATTGCTGGTGTGTGCAGGTAGTAGTGTGAAGGAAATCCCTACACCTTTCTGCCTTGCTTCTCTGCAGAGACCTTCTAGGTTTAAATAGTTTTGACACTTGAGGTCATGATTTCTAGGGTTACTGAGGATCTCTGAACACATTAGTTGCCAGGAGTCACAGATATTTAGCATCCTCAAATGTAACTCTGTGGATATCATTCTCAAAGGTACTTCACTTCTCTGAGATGTCATTGGTTGCAGTGCTGGAATAGGAGTTTCTACATAAATGCTTACGTGGACTTCAGCTGTTGGCTGAAAGAGGCAACAGTTTCCTGAGGCTTCCTGTCAGAACAGTCACAATAGCTTTTTTTCTTTTAGCACAAAGTGGAAGCACCAAGCATGATTCTGCTCTGCTACTTGGGGGCAAATTCTTGGCAATAACCAGACGACTGCTGTGTTCTTTCCTGTTTCTCAGAATAAAACCTGTGGAGGAGCTGTGAAAAGGACAAGCCATATACATTTTGTTTGATTGGAAAGTATTGCTTGCGTTACAGGAATATCATGTGGACCTCCAGACATGATAGAAAATGGATCTGTTCAGGGAGAGGAGTTTCTGTTTGGCAATGAAGTTTTTTACAGCTGTGACCCTGGCTTTGAGCTACAGGGACCAAGCAGAAGGATTTGCCACGTGGACAAAAAGTGGAGCCCTTCCACCCCTATATGCGTGCGTAAGTAGCAAGCAGAGCAATGTGATGTCCAGGAAAGCTAGAGCAGAAGGAGAGTGTTTTGTCTGGCTTCCTCCCTGTCTTTTCCTCCAGCAGAGGGACTATAAAAGGAGGAGCCAGAGGGAAAGCCAGCAGAGAAGTTCTCATTTGCAGTATCTCTCTGATCTGAAGCAATTTCCTTTTGGCACATTGAAATGGCACAAACACAGAAAGAGTCGTGCTCAGGTCAGCAGGGTAGGAATGTGGCCTGCTGTATCTGACTTGCCTTGAATTATGGTGTGCAGAGCCTTGGACATCACGTTCATCCCTGCCATGCCAATGCAAGTATATCCTGGCCACTCAGTATGTCTGGATATCACAGCTGTGCTCCCTAGGATCAAATCTCAAATCTTGGCTCTCTATAGAGAAGATAACTAATTGTGGGAGCTTGGAAAGAAGGATTTATGACTTATTTCATACAGCTTATAAATACAATGCCAATATTTATAGTCTTTACCAATAAATAATTTTCCGTCTTTTCATGCTGATGTCATAGTCCTATGCCTTGCATTCTTCTCTCCCACCTTTGATGAATTTACTTGGTCTCCACAGTGTGGGACAGGGGTCAAGATTCTTCTTAACCACTGCCATTGTTCTTGAGCACCTGTTGAGGTCATTTTCAACTGTAGGGGCACAAAGGAGACTGAAAATGCAGCCTCAGGCCTGCACAGAAGAAATATTCTGGATCTTCGGTTGGTTTGAATATACCTGATATCTTACAACACCACCAAAAACATTTGGACGCATTTTCATGTGTCTGCAGTGTGAACCCCAGGAGAAAGGGCAGGGAAGGCATTGTATAACTGTCTTCTCCATGTAACAGCTTCTTTCTTGCTGTCTTTCCATTAATTCAGGGTGAGAGCAGAGCTATCAGATAGTGTGTCACTCACAGAAAGAATAGTCTTCATTGTGTGTTTAAAACTCAAAAGTTTTCTTCTCTTCTAGAAATTACTTGTGGGCTGCATCCCTCCATTGAAAAAGCAGAGGCCATTTCTACTGGAAGCACATACAGAAGTAATGTAACCTTTGTGTGCAGCTCTGGATACCATCTTGTTGGGCCTCAGAATATCACATGTCTTGCCAATGGGAGCTGGAGTAAACCCTTGCCGTTGTGTGAAGGTAACTGTTTGGTTTCATGACCTGGAACATTCCGATCTGGGATAAGTCATACCTCCTCCTCCCTTATGCATGCGTATCATATAATCCAGAGATTGAGTTGCTTTTGAGAAATGATTCTGTAACATGAGGTTTCTAGAGAATCTATCAGTGGCAAGAAAGACTGATTTCCATCTGTCTGCCCTACTGACCCTGGTAAGAAGTCATAACTGTGTCTTTACTTCCGCATTTTGCTGGAGCTTTTCTCCATCACTGGGAGGAGCTTCTTTTCTAGGTTGGAAACATTTCCTTCCCAGGGCTACTGAATAAATGTTCTTCATGATTTATAAGTCTGTGGTGAATTTAAACATATTGTGTTATTAATTCAGGAATTGTTGGAAGTCCAGGACTAATATCAAGCTGAATTAATAAGACCCCTTCCTTTGCAGAGACCAGATGCAAAATTCCAGTTTCCTTGCTGAATGGGAAAGCAGTTTATGAAAACAATACAGTTGGCAGTACAGTAACATATCTCTGTGAGAGAGGATACAGCTTGGAAGGAGAACCATCAGCAGAGTGCACAAGAGATGGAAGATGGAGTAATCCCTTGCCTCTCTGTAAACGTGTGTGTTTGCTTTGTAATGGAAAATTTTTTGCAGAGAAACAACAGGAGCAGTTACTGATACGAGTTAAAGCATTAACTTCTCTGAGTGTATTTTTGTGACAGTAAAAGACAAGATGTCTTCTGCATAGCTCCCTCTAGTTGGAAAGAGTTATAAAATAAAATATTAATTCTATATAAAATATAAAAATATATAATATATATTTTATATAATTATATGATTATATAATATATGTTTTATATATAATTATATATATTATATATATAATTAATTATATGATTATATAATATATGTTTTATATATAATTATATATATTATATATATAATTATATATATTATATATAATTATATATAAAACATATATTATATATATATAATATAAAAATAACTCCATAAAATGGAGTTATTATAGTCAACCCCTTGATACATAGGTGAGAGAATCATTTGGAGGAGAAGGCAAAAGGCAGACTTTATTGTTATCCACAGGTGACATACTGACAGGGTGTAAGGGAAAAAGAGCCAGACTGTTCTCAGAGTTTCACAGTAGAATGAAAGGCAACGGACGCTAGTTATGATAAAGGAAGCTCCAGTGAAGTTTTTGAAGAAAGTTTTTACCATCAACAGAGTCAAACAGAGGAACAGAGACCCAGAGAGGACATGAAATCTCCATCCACAGAGTTGCTCAAATTTCAACTGGTCGGGTTCCAGAGCAACTTCTGATCTAGTTGGCTCTGCTTGGAGAAGCAAGTTGGACTTAATGGCTGTATAAAGTCTTCTGCAATTCTGTGAAATAGCACATTATGTGTATGTGCACTGTGCCCACACACCCACAATAGCCTTCCTTGTTGCTGTATGTGTCTGTAACTAATTTTAAGACCTAGCATAGTCTTAGGATGGTTAATTGAGACATTTAATTTTTGTATTACAAAGTATTTGTTCATTTTAGTATCAAGAAACTGACATAAATCTCTGCTCTTTATAGAGCCAGTATTTTCCACATTGGTGATGAGATCAATAAACCATGCAAAAATAGCCCAGCAAGCTTACAGCCAGGAATAAATAAAATTAGAGATATTCTAAACTCTAATAAATGTCACAGTAAGTCTCTAACCAAACAGCTGAATTTTTGCTGCTCTTTATTAGTCCAGCCCCTCCGAACATGAAGTAGGATAGGTCTGGTTCTCTTTAATAGAAAGGTTATGGTAAACGGGAAGGACAAGAGAGCATGGTTTCATAGTAACAAGTAGGGTATTTCTCACTTAAATCCTTATTATGTCCTCTCCTGGCATCAGCACAGTAAGGTAGCAAGCTGTGTGGCAGCAGTGAATTAAACATTGTTTTATTATTATTTTATGACACAAATCTCATCATTTTGAATCAAATTACAAATTGGACCCGTGCAGCATCCATTTCTATTGCTTTTCATATGTTTTGGGTTTGAAATTTGCAGAAACTATTCTAAAGTGTTCTCTTTTCGTTCCATCTCTTTTTCTTCCCTTCTTCTTTTCCCTCACACCCTTTCTTCGAACAGCAAACCCTTGTCCTGTGCCTTTCATAATCCCAGAGAATGCCCTTCTGTCAGAGGTGGATTTTCATGTTGGCCAGAATGTATCCATCAGGTGCAGGGAAGGCTACCAGCTGAAAGGGCAGTCTGTGATCACCTGTAATGCTGATGAGACCTGGACTCCAGCAACAGCTAAGTGTGAGAGTAAGTACGTGACACACAGTTCTGCAAAGATTGGTTCTTTCCAGAGGGCTCTGAGAAGCTCTGGAGAAGAGCCGCATCTTCTTTCTTTCTAACAGAGTTATTTCTTTAAAAGGATTCAGAGTACGTCTACGTGGGTTGGTGCTTCAAGAGTATTCATCCTACTATTCACCAGGCCCTTCTGTAAACGTATTCACAATGTACCTTTTGCATGCCCTGGAGCTGGGATTGGTTGTTGAATACCCTAAGTACCTTAAGAATGATTCCTGTGAGAGTATGGGTGATGAGACAAGAGTTGCAGGAAGAGGTGTTGCCTTTTATTGAATTTATTGATACTGACAGAAGGCATAGTGTCCTTCTGCAAGCATGTCTGAAAACCTTTTGACTTCTTGCAAGCAATATTGTTTCAGTTCAGGGGATCACAGAATGGCTGGCATTGGAAAGGACCTTAAAGGTCATCTAGTTCCAACCCCTCTGCCATAGGCATGGATGCCATCCACTAAATCAGGTTGCTCAGGGTCCCGTCCAACCTGGCCTTGAACACTTACAGGTATGGGGCATCCACAGCTTCCTTGGGCAACCTGTTCCAGCATTTCATCACTGTCTGGTTAAAGAATTTCTTTCTAATACCTAAACTAGACCTGCCTTCTTTCAGTTTAAAACCATTGCCTCTTGTTCTGTCTCTATCTTCCCGTATAAATACTCCTTCCACTTAATAAGACCATGTAAGAGGCTGGTAAGCTGTGATGAGCTCTCCCTGAAGCGTTCCCTTATCCATGCTGAATAATCCCAGCTCTCTTGGCCTGCCTTGGTAGGAGAGATGCTCCATCCTCTGATCATCTTTATGGCTCTTCTCTGGACCCAGTCTGACAGATCAATGTCTTTCTTGTACTGAGGACCCCAGAGATGGATGCAGCACTCCAGATGGGGTCTCACAAGGGCAGAATAGAGTGAGATGATCCCCTCTCTCACCCTGCTGGCCACACTTCTTTTGATGCAGCCCAGGATACAATTGGCTTTTGGGTCTGCAAGTGCACAATGTTGGCTCATGTCCAGCCTCTCACCAAAAAGAATCCCCAAGCCCGTCTCAGGGCTGCTCTCAGTGACTTCTCCCAGTCTGTACTCATGTTTGGGATTGCCCTGACCTGAGTGCAGCACTTTGCACTTGGGCTTGTTGAACATCATGGGGTTCTCATGAGCCCACTCCTTAAGTTTGTCCAGATCCGTGGACTCCATTGCTGATTTATCACCAGAGGTGTGTCTCTGGCACCTGCCCTGGACAGCATTGTGTCCAGGTTTAGAACCTGTATCGTGTAGGCACTGCAGCTCACCAACATCTGGATGGTTTCTTTTGTTCAGAGATATCTTGCGGTCCCCCAGCTCATGTAGAGAATGCTCTGATTCGTGGTAGCTTCTATCAGTATGGAGACATGATCACCTATTCATGCTACAGTGGGTACATGCTGGAGGGGCCCCTGCGGAGCATTTGCTTGGAAAATGGAACATGGACAACACCACCTACCTGCAAAGGTAAGTCTTTTTTATTAACAGAAGGATATCTTAACTTGCCATAAACACAGAGGTGTCATCCTAGGTGCAATAAAAATCAAAGTGAAATTTTTGCTAGTTTCAGTGCAGTCATAGTTTCACTCAGGGCATTTCAAGTCCAGGTTGTTGCTTTATTTCCAAGTTAAAGAGAAGTCTTCCATAATTTTTCTCTTTAGTCTTTGCTAGTCTTACAGTTTCTTTTGCTACAGGGTTGTATCCCACACCTAGGATCTTTTCTCCTGACACCTTTTGTGAGAAAGTGACAGAACCAGTCATCTTTCTGACGAGCTGGGCTGTTTCAGATAAGCATTGCCAGTCAGTTTTTTCACTGTCAAAAACTGAACATTGCAGAACAAAACAGAACAAATGGATGCTTAGTCTCTCACTATGTTTAAAGTGTGGCAGCTCCTGAAAATCAATTTGCAATAAAAGGCAGATTGATAGAGCTCACTAAATAATACACACTAAGCACTCTAAAAATTCACAGATTTAACAATACACCAAAGTCCAGCCTTTCTACACTTGGCATACCAGAAGGTATTTGTAATGTTTTGGTCTGTTGAGTTAAAACATTCACTTGTTTAAAGCAAAGAATTAACTCTTCCGTTTAGAAGATTCAAATAAATAAAAAGTTTTGAACAGAAGATGGGGGAAACAAACACAAAACAGAAGAGACAATAAACTCAACAATAAAAAACATGTATAAGCATAATCAAATACTAACTTAAAGCTATGGATGAGGCATAGCAAAAGAGTTCCAGGGTCATAGGTCTTTGGTGGAAGAGATCTTGCCATCCGCCCTTTCCATATCAGAAGGTTGGCTTGCCCTCTGCTGCTGGGTAGCTGTGAAACAGTGAGTTAACTGCACTCTGAAGTCTTATTTCAGATTGTGGAACAGCCATCATATGACAAATTGAGCTTTAGGTGTTCTGTTTAGAAAGCAGAAAACCTTACAACACAGCAGTGGCCAGTCACAAGCAGCCCCATTCGGTAACATGGCAAGTCAAAAGCAGACCCATTCGTCTTCACACAGAAGAAGAAAAGTTCGAGGGCATTCACCTAGGAGCATTGGAGCCATTATCAGAATTGTCAGGTCTGCCTCTCCTCTTGCAAGTCTCAGCTCCCCATGTCAAAATACAAGCAACAGTTCTTCCTTCCTCGGAGACTTTCTGTTTAGGTCAGAAGCCCTTTGGAGATAGAGGATTCTGTACCGTGCTAAGACTGGCTAATCATGGGCCCCTCATCAGGTTTTTTATATGAGTTCTGACAGCAAAATATTATCAATCCTGACACCTAAACAAGTTGAGCTGCCCTACTCTACAAAAGCAGGCACTCAGTTAAATTCTTGTATCTGAGAGTTATAATGTCTTGCCTAAAAATCATGAATCAGTAGAGCATTTTGAGGAGAACCAGAACCAAAGAGGGCTTGGAACTCCTGAATATTTCAGGAATACAGCAGCTTCTCCTGAGAAACAGGTTTGTCTTGGGTTTGTGACCATGGCTTGCCACTGGCATGAAGAATTACCCATCAAGCAGCCAAGTAGAGAAGATTTGAAGGAAAAGCATCTGAGTTACTTCAGTTGTCATGATGTATCCAAAAGTCCTGTTGGAAATTTGTACTCCCAAAGCACCAAGCTATTTCTGGAAGGTTTGTATTTCTAAGCTGTGATGGCTACAGAATTCAATGAATCTCTGCATAAGAGCTACTTTACCTAAGCTAGAATTCATTAGCAGAATGATTTGGATATTGTCTGTTCCGATTGTAACACTTCAGATTCTTCAACTGTCCCTTTAATATCACCAGCTCTACTTTTTATTCTTATTTATTAGTTACAAAGAACCCCTCTACTTTATGCCAAGGGATGTAATTGTCTGCTAAGAAAAGTTCATGCCACCGGTTACCAGCAACCAGGAAGGGCTGATCTGCAAAGCACTCTCAAACATTCTGTTTGCAACATTGTGGGGTCTACTGGGACTGTTCAGAGGAATAAGTATTAGGGAAATTTATTTTAAAAAAATGAAGTGAAGAGGTGGACAGATGATGAGGGTGGAAAACAAAGCAGGATAACCTGTGTATTGAGGGAGGGGAGTAAAAATTTCCCTCCTCTTTTCACCTAAAAGGGGAACTAAAAAGAACTAAAGATGTTTCTGAGAGGACTGTCCTGCATTTTCATGACACATGTCAAAGTGATCTTTCAAAACTGCTTTATAATTCATGTGAGTGATTTTCCTAACAAAAGTCCTAAAGGACCCAAGCCTTTGTGGTCTACATCAGAAACTACATGAAAGCAGTCTCTGTAATGACTCATGCTTGCATTTCTTGTTTATGACTGCGTGAGTTGATTATTGATGTGTCCTAAGCCTGCTTGAAACGTTCTGTCCCGGTTGAACAGGTTAGTTAATGTAAATATTATAATTAAAAAGCAGACTTCTTTAGCTTCTTTGGAAGAGCTCTCACCACAGCTGCACTTGCCTGAATCACCACTGGTTAGAGGTTGCCAGCCAGATTCTGATCTGAGTTTCAGGGGTGAGAAGTATTAGCCTGGATCTGCGGATTGTAGATATCTGCAGGACTCATCAGGCTGCACAGATGCACACAGCTTACCTGACTTCAGTTTCTTCTTTCTGAAGAAAGCTCTAAAATCTGTCTTGTCTGTTTGCCCTCTTCCCACATCTTGCTCACTGTGAATGGTCAGTGTGGAGCTGTCAACCAGAGAGTTCGTACCCTATCAGCAAACAAGAACATTATGAGAGGGAAGCTGGGGCCTGAGGAAATTGTTCACTTGCAACCACAGGGAAGCTTTTCGCAAAGCTGAGAACAGATAACAGAATTTATTTTTCCCCTTCTGACCCATGTTCGTCTTGCAGGAGTGTAATGCTTTTGTGTTCTGTGTAGATAAATTTACAAGGAGATCTTGAAAGATTGATACCATGGATGTGAGATTTACTACCATTAACTAAAGTCACGATTGATGGTGCCTATTCTCTCCCCAGCACGTCAGGACTGCATTTGCTGTGCTTGCTTTTACAATAGCAAAAAAAAAAATTAAATAAAAATTAAATTTAAAAAAACTAAAAAAAAAAAGATAATGAGATCCCATCTTAACTTCCAGTCCCAAGCATTTTTCTAGTCTTGTCCGTTGATAAGAATAATCCTCACAGCTACAGTCAAGTAGTCTCTGCTTGCCTAAATTGATGTATAACAAGTGCACACCTAGAGATGATACTCTCTCATTCAGTTTCACAACCAGGACCTGGGCAGAAATCCAGGAAAAGCCTATCTCTACCTGACATCTGATTGCTGAGTGGCATGGAGTTGCCATCCAAAGCAATTCTTGTAACTCATGAAATATCTGCATTTTCTACACTGACAGAGAGAAAATACATTTCAGAGACCTTATTTCATGGGCTTTGAATTTAATGTGGGATATCATTTGTACATTAATCTTTTATCTCACATCCCATTATACATTTGTGGAATATTGTTTAGGTGGTGTAGATCACACAAAGCTTTAAATGGTTTTTTCATTGCAGAGAAGAAATCTGTTTGGCACACTGGTCTGCTTTAGTCAACACCCAGAGACAAGCTGTCTGTGTAGTAATAGATATTTTTACAACAAAAGTTCTCAAAATCACTGTTAAAATTTTGCAAATTATGGTAACCTTTCAGAGGTCTCTTCCCATTCTCATTATCAGCTGACACTTGATGGGAAGGCTCCTGAGATTGAAAAATAAAATGGCAGAGCTTTGGCCTCATTTCAGCAGACTCCAAGCTGTAGCTTGCATTTTGGCATGGCTTAGCTCCAGAAGTGACGCAAGTTTGTCTCTCTGAGGGAAGGACTTGCATTCTTTCCAATGTGGATTTCAGGTCTGAACAGTATTTCAGTGTGCCAATCCACTGTTTGTATTTAATGCTAATATTGGACAAGATCTGAAACACTCAAAGCTTAAATGCATTTTTTGCTCAACTAATAACTAATTAAAGATAGGATGCAATTAGCAGTTCAGATTGAGTTTCCTGAGATTAATGTCAGTCTGATTACTTACTTGTTCTGTAGTATTGTCTCAAAGCCACAGTTTTTCATTTTCTCTGTATAGTATGTACACCAACATGAGAAAGATTGTACTTCCTCCAGTGATCCTTAAGTATAACATGTTTGTGCATAGCTTTCACCTGAATTTCTAAAGTAGTCCTGGTTTCACTGGATTTATGAGACAAGATACAGTGCAGTGTTATAGAAGTGACAATGAAGTCCAGAGTCTGTCCAGTCCAGGCAATATATTGGCCCAGCATGATAGATTCCACTCCAAATTCCTCACTTTTGTGATCAGGTGCTTATTAATAGGAATGCAAGCCAGGGAGCACCAGTCAGCAGGAATTCTAGGCAAGGTTTATAGTCACACTTTGAGTTCCAGAGTTGAACGCTTACTGTGCCACTGCTGCATCCGTTTTGGTCACTTCTCATTATGCTGGATGATAGAGCAGTAAAAATTGCCTGTTCTATCACACAATGTTAATCTTACTTTGGACACACCATATATTATGCCAGATGGCATTTTCTTGGTGTTTCATACCAAGGTTAGAAGAAAGCTTGATTCTATTCCAGAGTCAGTTTAGAAGGCCTGGGGGAGGGGGTGAAGAGGGTCATAGGTTTTTATGTTGTATTGAACAGGTATTTTCATTTCATTTTACAAAAGTTAGTGGGAAAAGCAGATGAAGAATAGTGTCAGCCTTGAAACACTATGCAGATAATTTATTCAACTATAAATGCATCTACATTTTCATTCTTTCCATGGACAATTTTTTGATTGTCTTAATGATTCCCACACTCTTGCTTACAGTACCTAATCAAACACACAGAGCCACAAGATGATGTAGCCCTTGAAATGAAAATGAAGCAGTGTTTCTGAACTTCACTGCAGTTGTTTGTTCTGCTCTCAGCTTTACAGCTGCAAAGATGTGTGCACAATGCTGAGTTACTAGGCTTGTGATTCACTGTCCTGAGTTTGTAACGAGATCGTGCTGTTTCCAGCTGTCTGTCGGTTCCCGTGCCAGAACGGTGGCATCTGTGAGCGACCGAACGCCTGCTCGTGTCCGGATGGCTGGATGGGCCGGCTCTGCGAGGAGCGTACGTATATCACCCCTAATGATGACGAGGGTAATCTTAGGGGTGTTGTAGGTAAGACAAATGAATTTACTGCAGTGAAGCAGAAAAGGCGTAAGAGCCAAAACCATAAAAATCATTAATATATTCTGCTTGACAAATGAAAGAGAACAGAAAGGTACATACTTGGCTTGTTTCTAGAAAAATAACCGTTCCCTTACATCTTCAAAGCAAAACAAGCACTTTTTAAATTGATGTAATTTTGTTTCTGGATGCTTTTTCACTGTGGTTGAAGAACACCTTGTTTCAGTTCTCCAAAGTCTGTTACTAATAGCAATATCTGATAGTTTGGGAGAATGAACAAGGATTAGAACAGAAGAGACGTGAGTGTTCTGCTGGTGGCTGCATTAGTTTCTTGGCTTCCATTTTTATCAGTCTGTGGTTATGAACCTCATCAGTTCATGTTCAAATAATGCAATGTGTCACCTTTTCCACACTGTCTGTCCTGACCTGTGTACTTGTGCCTCACAAAATTCTAGGCTGGCTTTTCCTGTAATGGATCTCCAAATTATTAGAGAACTGGATCTGTTCTCACTGAAAAGAGCCAAATCTGACTCTTGGCTCTGTCAGACATTCCCTGGGTGACACTGGGGATGCCAGTTTGAGCCATGTTTCACTTTTTCCTCATGGTGGTCTTAGCACAGGGAATTTGGGAGATTTAACCCTTTCAGGCTGGCATAGCTTCTGCATGAGGAGCCTTATTACTGTACACATAGTAAGGCATGGGCCTATGTGGATAGAAAAGGGAAGTACCCTTACTGTATTTAGGTATTCAGTATGGCCCTGATGTAAGGCCATACTTCGTGTCCAAGAACATCCACAGCAGGGGTGGTGTCACTGTCCCTGACTCTAAGTATACATGGAAACCTACAAAAATTGTGCACATTTTCATCTAGTTCTTGGAGAAGAATATGGTTCAAGTATTTAAGATACATCGTATGTTAAAATGGTCCTCTGAATGTACTTCTGAAGCTTTCAAGTCTTCTCTGTGACAGTGTCAGTTGCACATGGCACAAATTAGTGGTAGATACAGAATGAGGACAAGAGGTTCAGCAAGTTTTGGTTTTTTGCATTTATGGAAACTTCAGCTATGTGGTACATTCACACAGCCCCTCTTTTTCTGTCCCTATGCCTGTCAGTATCACCACAGCCATACATGCAACTCAGCCCTGTAAGTCTCACAGTTTCAGCAGAAGAGGATTGCACCCTGTGTCCGACAAAATTGTGTTTGGCATCTCACAACTGAGTTTATTAGTTTCATCAGTAATGACACTTGAAGCATTCTCCAAAACCAGCCATTTCATTTATGATCCCAGCCACTTCAATCTGTCGTCCCAATTCAGACTGTGAGCTGACTAGCCAGGTCACACACTTCATGCGGATACAGACACTAGCTTTTTTTTTTTTTCACTTTACATAGATAGTTAGAAGAGGGGAAAAGAATTCCCACAACTGGCCAGTGCAACACCAGTTTTGCATTGCTTGTCAAGCAAGGTGCACCAGTGAACAGAAAAAACAGACTTAGTCTTTGAAGTTGAGGGCCTGTTCTGGAAGCCCAAAGAATTTTTGAGTGCTAGCACCGGGCACTGATCTGCCTGTATCAGGCCACAGTAAGGCCACTGACAGAATTTAGTCACCTTGTAGTTCACAGTACATTTTACAAAAAAGATAAGATTCATCTTCCTGAGAGAGTCCTGACCATTCTAGAAAACATGCAAGGTACTACAAGTTTTATGATATAGAAAAGTAATTCTCGGTGATACAGGTTAGTGCTGTGAGGTCCATGGAAGTTAACAATTATTTCCTTATCCAAACTGACTGCACCTGCTCAGCTTGACCTCTGCTGTGTAGCAGAAGAGGAAGAACCCCTACTTCAGTCTTCTGCAGCCGCCATCCACTCTTCCAGCATAAAACTCTACTGGAAGTGCCACTTGAGGGTCCAGATTTGATACCCAGATCAACTCTTGCTCTTATTAGAGCATGTATGCTAAAGTTCTTCATTCACTTAGCATAGTGGAGATGATGGTTTTGTGAAGGTACTTAAAGCATGAACATGCAGGAGTTTTGCAGATCTGCTCACAGGAGCAGTATACCTTGATTGTGGCTCTATCCAGAGGTCATCAGCTACTTGGTATATGCTTTGTTTCTTCCCTAAAGCTTCCAGCCCTAGCCTGTTTCACCCAAAATGCCTTGTATCCAAGCTACCTTTCCCCAGGGGGCTTATGGTCTCACCTGTCTCAGCATGTTTTCACTGGCCTAGACAAAGTGCTTTTCTATGGGTGGGGCATAGATTAACTTGTTTTGGATGCCACATCTGCGAGCCCAGAGAATTCACGAACAATCCAATTTTTTGTAATTGAAGCATGAACTGGTTTTGTTAGCACCATCACAGAAGTGGCTAGTGTGTGTGGATATTACACATGAGATACAAACAGCCTAGGCTCATTTCCCAAGAATACAGAGCCTTCAAGCATCTGAAAGACTCTAGCAATTGCTCCAGCCTGTCCATTTCTTTGCCGCTACTCCTTGTCATATCTGTTTGCCATGCCAGTCGTATTTGCTTCTCCTGCCTTGTGGATAGATCCTGCTCAGCTCTGCTGATACTCCATGCAAACACTTCAAGGGGTAGTGGAGTTTCTAGTTAAACATATGTTCATCTCTTGCACACTGTATTCTTTGCTTTCATGGGAGATAATTCTTTTCTCTGGTTCTGTTCTCCTTAGCAATATGCATTCTGCCATGTCTCAACGGAGGTCGCTGTGTGGCCCCTTACCAATGTGACTGCCCCCTCGGATGGACTGGATCACGCTGCCATATGGGTAAAACTTCTCACCTGCATTTTTTCTCACTTTTTGTGACTCTGTTAGCAATACCTACCACAGTTCTCTAGGGACTCAGAACTCCTAAGCTTCTCACAGGAAAACCCAGGCCTACAATAATATTCCTGGAGGATTTGCTGTTCCCAGCTGTAAACTACTTTCAGACTAATCCCTCCCTGATGAGTCTTTAAAACTCTCAGAAAAGCTTGCTCTGAAAAAGGACAGACAGTATTCACAAAAGTTCTCTCTGCAAAAAGAAGTGCAAAGGAGAAGGGGTTTCCAGGGAGAAGAATAAAACTATTCTCAATTCCAGGTGCATGATTTTCATTTTCATCTTCAGGAAATTCAGGTCATCATTAAATTCACGAACAAGCTGCAGGTATTATAGAGGTTTTTCACCACATAGCTGTCTGGTTTGGTGGATTCCCACTAATTGCCTGGGTACTGAACCAGGAAAGACAGCAGACCAAAGCAAGGATTTAAGGGTGGTTGGGTTTAACAGGTACATTGTACATGGGTACCTTACATTAGGTATCATCTGAGTTCTCTGAACAAATTCAATGTGCACTTCTTTTTACTAGATCTCTTACTTGCACCTAACCAAAAGTGAAGGTCATGGAGCACACAAAAATAGTGAGGGGTAGGAGGGGAGTGATTCTAGTGTCCAGGTCTGTGTCCTAACCAGTCAATTTGTGTGAGATGAGGCTGACTGCAGTCATGGAAAATATCTGAACCTGAGTTTAGAATATGAGGTTCCATATCAAGACTGAACAAATGCCAGTTTTTGAAAGACTTCTCCCTGTGAAAAGACAGTAAAACTCAGCAACTGAGTGATTACTGAAACATCTTTCAATCATTATTAAATCTTAAGCACTTACAAACATTAGCTATTTTTAAAAATATATTTCAGTTTCTTCACTGTATTTTTATTGTCCAGGTGCACCTTAACTGATTTTTAACAGGGACTTAACATGAAAGCCCAGTTTTGCCTTCCTGCAAGACTTTGAAGTGGCTGATGGGATGAGCTGGGAAGGAATCCATGCCTCTGTTAATGAATGTTTATAGAATTTATTTAACTGATAAGAATAGTGAGTCTGGGGCATAAGCTGTGCAATACACTGCAAATCCAACCCTTCTGCAGAAAATCGAAATACCAGAGAGGACATTTTAACTCTGCATTTCTATTGTCTTTTGAAGGGACTCTTGCCTAACACATAATGCATCATTTCCTCTCATATTTCACAAGCTTTGCAGCTATAAGAGGTGCTTGAGGAGGATAGATGGCTTCTTCGCTTTTCAGCCAGCAATTCAAATCTGTACAGGCTTGACTTGCTTTTCAGTAGCTAAAGGGAAAATTCTAGTGAACAACTGTATCTGCATCATAAACACTGCTTATGAAGTTTTTTAATCACTTCTTGTTTCAGCTACTGATATTGACATTTTGCTGTGATTGAGAAATACTTCAGTGACAGCTAAAGATGTTTCGGTCACATGCTTCATTCCAAAATCAGAAGTAATTTTCAACATTACCTACTTGGTGCACTTAATTGTATATGGATGGCCTATCACTATAGCCTCCTGCCATTGTTTGTTCTTCTATGGCCAAGAGGAACTGGAGTAGGTTTTTTGCATTCCTGTGACTACTCATTTCCATTTCTTGTAATTCCGTAATAATCAGTACTTCCTGATGCATATTCCTTGCAAAAATATTACCCAGCCTTTGTCCTCACTAGTGTCTTTAGGTCTGTCCTCTACATATGGCATTATCTGCTTTAAGGTATTCACATCTTTCAGTTTTCCTGCAATATAAATGTCTGTGTTTGAAGGACCTCATTAAGTGTATACCTAAAATGGTTCTATAAATTGTATGGTTCTTTACCTTTCAATCTCAAAACTGATAGGAAGACTTGAAATTTTGACTTTTGTTTGGTTACTTGATACCTTGGGGTTAGACTGTCACACAAAAGCGTGTTCAACCAGGCTCAGCATGACGTGTAAGGCAGACAAGGGTTTTTTCTCTAATGCGTTGTTGCACATAGTCTCACCTCTTAGGGCTATCCAGTGTCTCTCAGGAGCTTACTGCCATTCTCTGCTTCCTTTCCTTGTCTCCAGGCAGGTGCCATTGTGTAAAGTCTTACTCCTTGCTTGCTGTTGATCTGCACATGGCTTTCTGACCTTCAGCTTCCTCTACTTATGCTGTCTCTTTCTATACTTTTTTCCCATGTCTGGTGTCTGCTTGTCCTGACTAGGGTTAAGCTGTCACATTCCTTTTAAAAAAAAAAATCTACATTTTATTCCTGTTCTCCTGTTCATCTTATGACTCTTCTAATTCTTCCTCCTGCTTCTGCTTGCATTCCTTTGTTGTCTTAATTGGAATCAAAAACAACAGAATTTTGAAGGCAATGTAAAATTAAACACTGGCTGTTTCATGCAGCTCATACAATGCATCAGAGAGCAAAAGTAGTAGAAAGAGTCAAATCACACTTAGCAGATGTGTGCTTCTCAGGCTGCCCTTTCCATTCTTAAGACAATAAGGCAGGATGGATTTTCAGTGCCCTGCTACTTAATCAGCTTGTTGTGGGTGTGCTCATTAATGCAAATTTGTGTGTGTGTTTGTGTGCAGCTGTTTGCCAGTTGCCTTGCTTAAATGGTGGGAAGTGCATACGACCAAATCGGTGCTACTGTCCCTCTTCCTGGACTGGACATGACTGCTCTAGGTAAGTGTTGCTGAGCACTGTCCCAGAGCTAGGCTGAATCACACCCTACTGAACTCTAAATCTGAAGAATGAGCCAGTAATTTCAACATTTGGAGCATCTCTAGATTGTGTAAATCAGTAACCTGTAGATGCCTCAAGATTTATGGGCAATATGGAAAGACCTTTGAGAGTACTCTGCAAAATGATTGCCACACTTGTAGAAAACTCCGAAAATTGTATCTTTACATGTAAGCAGACAGGCAAACCCACAATGTTTAGCCTGATTTTTCATGATGTAAATGGAAGTGGGGTTTTGACATGTAATATGGAATGTTCTTCAGGAAATTTTGGTGGCCTACTGTTTACTAGTGTACATTTTGAACTGTATATACCTCAGCTGGGTCCATGTTCAAGACTGGGGTCATGCAACAGTTATTATAAATAATAAGTCATCTTACACCCAGCATTGAGTGATATAATTATTTAAAGAGTACAACAAGGTGCCTCTGAGGCAAGTCCCAGTTCAAATCTCCTGGCAGCTCCAGAGCCACGAAAGACACGACAGCAAAAAATGTTTATAACTCAACTCACACAGGCTGCTGCTGAACACAGTGGTCGTTATCCTGGAGAGATAAATACGAACCACATGAATATTAATATTTTTCTGCAGGGGACAGACAAAGCCTCTGACACTGTCATTTTTTCTGTTCTTCTTTTTGGGCAGATAGTGACAGACATTTCTCCCTATCTCTCTGATATACAGTTTATCTTAAAGCTGCAGAAGAGATGCTTGATTGAGAAATCACATTGTCCAAAATGAATAGTTTTCATTTGTCAGCTGTGATTATATATGCCTTAGTGAAGCAACTTAAGTGTATTGCCAACAAACAGTATCTTTCCGTTTTAGACTGAAAGGTATACATCTGAAGTCTGGTAGTATTTCCGTTTCGGACATGAAGCAGAGAAGCCCAAATCCAGTGGGTGTAATAGCCAAAAATAGTGGAATTTATCTCAGAGGCAAAGCAAAGTTTCAGGCTATTACCAAACCAGACTATTCCTGGCTTTTTTTGTTGGGTTTTTTTGTCCAAGTCCATAGGTCTGTGCAGCATTGGACACCTGAGAGAAGGTGGGTCATTAGTCCTGCAGGATTGGGGTCTAGCAGCTTGTCCCTTTCAGAGCTGTTTGAGAGGATGTTTCCCAAACATAACTGGGTGGGTGAAGTGAAGACAGAAACAAGCTCTGAGATCTGTTTCATATTTTTTAAGCTTTGGCCTCAGTTACTTGTGGCTCTTTATGGGGTATAATACCCTTCTGAGAATTCTAAAATAATACAGGCAAATGACATGATAGTAGAGATTCCCTGCTGCAGGTTAACATGGTGTGATTTATAAGGGGAAGCTGAAAGGTCCCAAAGCTTTTATCAGCATGCAGAACAAGACTAGTTGCAAACTACTCTGTGATGAGCCATGACTTAAATGAAATGTCAGATATCTCTATTCCTCATGCCCACTTTCTTCCCCTCTTTGAGCTGTGGCACTCTAATCCCTGGTATACTTTCAGACAGCATCCTCTTGTGCCTCACTGTTGATCATTTGGTATGTTCAGCACACCACTGATTTTATTTTGTTTGGGTTTTTTGATGCAGGAAACGGAAGGCTGGATTCTATCCCTTTTAACCTCAGAGCAGCAATTCTACATTCAGATATTTCTTCAGCCTAGGCACCAGGGCTTGGAATCTAATGCATTGTAAATCAAATCCATTGTTTCCCTTCCCCCACCACTCCCCAGCTCCCTTGTTTTGTATTTTATTTTGTGGTACATTTTTACAATACTTTTCAGTTTTTAAAGAAATCCTCTGTAGTTTTCATTTATAAAAGTATTATCAAATATATGCTGCTACACAGATGTCATACACACATACCCATACAAATGTAAAGATTCCTACAAACCACTGAGGAAGTGGTTGTTTAAAGTGAAGTCCCTCCCACTTCTTACATTAAGTAAGCTAATTAAACTGTACTATACTGCCAACCATGTTTAAACAGAATATGGCAATTCTCCTTACCAGCTGCCAAAGCATACTACTGTCCAGCAACTCAACAGTAAAGAATGTTACACAAGGCTGAATGAGCCACTAAACTCTGCATTGGGCCTGTCTCTGAACTTCAGTTGATAAAAATTATAACTGCATGTGATAAGGTCTGTGTTGTAACCACAGTTTCTGGTGAGCATAAGAAGAAGATTCTGTAGTGTCGTTTATGTGATATTAACTTCATTGGAGAGTGACTTAATGGGAGGCATCGGCATGAATTTTACCTGATATTTCTTGGTAAAATAGTCAAAAATGTAAAAGAGATGAGGGAACATCATCTCATGCAAAGAAGAATGGATTAAGTCTAGCCAACAAGAGCCTTTGAAGCTTTCTGACGTACAGGAAGTTCAGGTGTAGCTCTAAGGTGGATAATCCAGGATCCAACAGTAGGAAGCAGGTGGATCTCTGAAACTTGCACTTTCCATTTGCCATGGGACTCACCACCTGCCTGTAAACACCATCCCTTTCCTATGTAAATGAAGTACATATCTAGCAGCTATCGGCTAGGTGAATGTTCTTGATATCTGGGGTTTGGGTCCCAATATTCGACTGCCCCTGAGATGGAGAGAGAAGGCACCTGTTACATTTACAGGTGAAAGTTTGCTATCTGCTTGCCAAAATGTTGCGTTTTTGTTATGCAGGATCCTCAGAAAACTGGAAAAGGCCTTTCTTCAGAACACACAGAGGCAGAAATGCTCAGCTGACTGAGAAATACTGAGAGCACGCATGCTGTCAGATTTCTCATTCTCAGACTGGTGATCCTATTGCATCTGAGAAAAACACACACGAGTGCCATCATTAAGTCTTGCTCCGATGAATTGAAATGTTAAGATTTAAGTAGGGTGGTGGAATTACAAGGCAGAAATCACATGCATTTTTTGAAGTCACATTTGGTAATTGTAATCAATTAGCAAAAAGTCTGATCTATGAAAAAAGATCTTAGAACCTGAGTCATTGATCAGAAGCTCCATTTTTCCCAATAATAACAGAAAAGTGTAATTTGCAGGCATCACTGGGAACAAAAAAGGAGAAAGAAATTTTACCTTATGTAGCTTCCTATTCCTGCTTAGTTACCCTTCAGTCTAAGAGTGTGCACAACTGCCGCATCCCACCCCCTTTCATGGATGTAACTTCCATTTATGCATGAACCCTGATACAGGAAAGTGATACGAGACCAAAATGAGCTCACCGTTACAGTAACAGGGCTCTAGTAAATACTGATACATAACTGATGGCTGCTAGCCCAAGACCAGAAATGGGAAAGAAAGAAACAAGCAAAGTTGTCAGCCAGTAGGAGCTTTCAGCCAATTAAAAGAAAAACAGATAGTAAAGAATAGGAGTCATTAGGGGATCAGATTAATGTGAATGTAGATTCCTTCCCAGTGGGAGCTGCAACCAGCTGAAGAGTTGTGGTTTTAGCTCCCACAACCTTCCTTTTCTAATGGACTCTGCTAGCACGTAGCAAAAATCTTCTGTCTCCTAGCTCCACAGCCATCGATGTTTACAGCTTTGACTGAAGTTAGTGTTCAGTAAGTAATGTCCACATTTCAACACACAGTCACCACCATTTGTAGGCACTTTGTTCCTTGACTTCCTTGCTTCCTTAACAGCAAATGAAGGGAAGCTGCAGTGAGAAACACAGGATTTCTCAAGGGAAAGAGTGCATAGGTGATAAAAGCAGATCTTTATTTATATGTCATCCTCATTCATGTTTTTGTCCCTTTTCCAATGTGCTCCTCTGGTGTGTCCCCTGACTCTGTCCTGGTCATCTCCAGAGCAGCACAGCAGGGGTGAGGAGAGTGCTTAGATCTTGCAGGACATTGCTGGAGAGTTTAGGGCTGCAGAATAGCTTTTAGCACCCCAACTTCACACTAGTGACTAGCACATGGAGTCGCGGGATCAACCCAGTCAACGCGTTTTGTAAGGAGATGTGGTGTTAGGACAGAATAGCTGAAACTAGAGGCTGTTATATTAGTGCTATTGATGATGTTTTGATACTTGCTGGAATATTTTCCCCTCTCTACCCAGTACTGTATTGTCATTTATGTCACTGCTTGTTGTGTGTTTTAAACGACTTCCATGTGATGCACTTTACACTGTAAATAAAGTTGCACCCTGTTTAGTACCTTTATAGAGGCAACATTGTATTCTTTTTGTAATCCCTCACAACAATGATATTAACCTACCCTTTAGAATCTGCTGGCAAAGACTACAGAAATAGACCTCCACTCAAGCAAAAAGATGAAATAATTGCTAGCAGTCTTAAAAGGTTGTGTTTGATCAGTCCAGATTTGATCTGCAGATAAAAGTGCAGTTAGCACCTCATTTTTCAAATCCTTTCTGCTGCCAGGCCATATTTTTAAAACTCTAAGGGCCAAATTTACCACTAGCATAAAGAGACGCATTAAAACCTGCTTCACTCACTACTGATGGAGATACAAATTGTTTTATTCTGCACCAGTACTGGAATTTTTAAAGCTTTGGAAATACCCATGTTCCCAGAGAGATGAGGTAAAGAATGACTGTAGCAGAAAGAAAACTTTGTAACTCAAACACCACTCCTCCAAACAAGGAGCACATATGATATAACAGTCAAAAGATTTAGGATGTGAAGTTTTTGGAGATAATGTTGTAAGCCTGTCAGTGTTTGGAGACACAGGCGTAAGTGGAGACTTGGAAGTGCAAAATGTGGTCAGTGTTTGAAACCCGTCCCCTAAGCCAGCAACTCAAAAGGTGGTGTGTGGTTACTGATGGTGTTGTTAATGAAGCCCTGAAATTTGATGTGTATCTTATAGAAAAGATAGAAATTTGCATCTCAGACTTGCAGTACTTTAAATACAGGTAATAATCCTGAGTGGGGACAGCTGGGATGCCTGTGCACATGGACTCAGATCTTGTGCATGCTCTAGAAACACAAGGAACTGCCTTATTTAAAGGGAAGTGTGGTAAGAACGGGCTCTTTCCCTGGCCCTGCTCTCATTGTTGTGACCATTGAACAAGCTAAAACTCTGAAAGGAGTCTACTGACACCTATGTCTCTCTGCTTGGAAGTACACTGGGAAATGTTTGAGTGTTGACTGATCTCATGGTGGTGGGCACTGGACAGGGTTAGTGTGTGCCAGCAGCTGTTACCATGAGGAGTCACCTTTACACTTTAACAGTCTGACCAGAGATCTCTTTTGCATCTCAGTGCAGGAACAGTTTGTGCATCTCTGAATTGTCTTAGAGCATTTTGGATCCTCACTGCGGAAAGGATCCCTGCTGCTTTTATGGCACTGCAGATGCTTTTTCTGGGAGAACATACCCTGACCACACATTTCCAGCAGCAAGAGACAGAAATTGCAGTACCCAGAGGCAGGCCAGGTGGAATATGCAAGTATCATTATTGATCTGTTTTCTCTAAGGTTATTTCCATTCCTGCGCATGATGCAGAGCACTTCTTTACATATCCATCCCATTTACAGTGAGCTCCCCTGCCAGAAGCAGGGCTGCACTTCCATTACCCTTGCTTTCTAGCCTGACGTGTTGCTAGTGCCTGCCAATATCAAGGTCTGTGGGCTTGCCACCTCTCCCTGCTGAGCTTGGAGCACTACAAAAGCTGATGCTGTTCACAAGCTGATGGACATGGTTCTTCAGCACAGGCTTGTCCATCCTGCCAGATGTCCCTCCTGTAGATGGACCAGCGTGATCACTTTGTGCTGTAAGAAGTATCATGCATGGCCTGGTGAATAGGACACTTGAGTTTCTCACAGCCAGGGGCAGATTATGCCACCATAAGAAGGTCACTTCAAGTCTTCCCATTTTACGGGTCAGATGAGCTCTTCCTTCTCCCCCAGGGTGGTGCAGATTTAAAATGACATGAGATTTAATCATGATTATTATCTTTACTAATGATAGTGCTTCTGCAGATGTCATCTGCACACCTCATTGCTAGCTCAGTGGACCAGCATAAACCTTAATCTTTTCAGTCTAGTATCTTAGCTGAATGTAAATCTTCCTCCTTCAAATTTTCATTTGCAACCAGCATCTGCTGAACAGATTATCCTGAAAACTCAAGTTCCCTCTCTGTCTCCAGAAACTTTGAGGCTATGAAAATGTCATCGAGCCCAGACCGGCACCAGTTCGGTTTGGACCCAGAGCCTACATGCATGGCAAAGGCCAGAAAAGGAGGCTGCTGGGCAGGGACAGGTTGTCACTGTGATACTGCTGGCCTGCACCAAGTAGCAGGCCAAGAGCATGGGGAGGACTGACCCTAGATCTCTGCTCAGTGCTCTTCTCTCCTGGATGACAATTTTGCCATTCTTTATCCCAGCAGCCTCAGGAAATCAGTCTGTCGTTATGCAACCAGGTGGTAAAGAACAATCACAGCAGTCACCACTCCCAGCTCATCTATACCCCGCAAACAAATCCAGGGCTTTCCTGGCTTAGTCATGCCTTCCCTTCCTATCCCCTCCTAGCTGCTGCCTCAGTACAGTCCGTTTATTTCACTTTGTTTTCAATAGTTTGGCTGTAGTACTTCCTTCTCAGTTGGGAGTGGCATGATTTTTTACAGCTAACTCAGAAGTGACCAGGATTCATTGGATGTGAAGCCAGCAGCCTCACTGGCTGGGAGGGAGGCACAGTGTGAAGGGTGATGAAGCTCTGCAATTGCCAGTGCAGCAAGGCTGGCAGCCTCTGCAACACACAATGGCAGCCCTGCAGAGCTGAGCACTCCTTCAGCTGCTGCTGCCTCACCTTGCCTTGCCTTGCCTTGCCATCCCTTCCTCTTGCACTCCTTGGCCATGCTTTTCATTTTACAGATACAGGTTATGCTTCCAGCTGCTGGGCAGGTGTCTGCATTTTCCAGGCAGACATCAAAGGCACAGAGCAGAGGTGCATCCAGATCAGCTTGCAGTAGCTGGGGAGAAGATGCTTTTGCCTTCTCCCACTGCACTGCAGCAGCCTAGGGTTGCCCTTTTCCCTGACATCTGCTCCACTGTTGTGGCTCACAACTGATTTCAGCATCTATCCTTGTGCAGCTCTGCCCACAGAGCTGCAGTTTCATAGCGAGGTCATGAGCAGGGTCCTGGGCTGCTGCACAGGACACAGGAGTCCAGTGATATGCAGAGACACTCTCTACCTCGTGTACAGTAGGAAGGTCCCAAATAGTGTGCAGTGCCAAGGGACTTATTAAGGTAATTACTCCTCTTGGCTGCTTTTCGGAGAGTGCAATATCGACTGACAGCCTCCAAGCCACACATAGCAGCAAAGCCAGGCTGCTTCCATCCCTGGCTCAGCTGGGGAAGCAGACAATTCCTCAAGGAAAAGGTAGGTTCACGACACCGTCTGTAAAAACCAAAACCTTGGAATTGAACTTTGTCCTGCCTCAACCGCTTCCTATTCACCCCAGAGGGTGGAGCCAGGCAGTAACACCAGGAACCAGATACGGGAAGCCCGGAGGGACCATAGTCCATCCTTGGGAAGTAGGATTGGGGAAGAAATGCTTCCAGTAGTTACTGGTGGTGCTGAACAGGAACAGTCTTACAGCTCTGCCCAGGGAGAGCCTGGACACAACTCCAGACCCATCTCACCTAGCATGAGGCATTTGGGGAATTCCCGAAGGTGAGGGGAGGTTTTTCCATGCTGGAAAAGAAGGGGTGGCAAAATGGGAGGCTGTGTGGTATGACAAGAACAGCAACCTCAAGAAAGCTGCAGTTTAGAAGGCACTTAAGTATATGGTCATGTCATACAACCATTAAGGGTACTTAATTGCACCTATGCAGTTAAAAACATGTTTAAGCATTCTTTTGGGCCGCAGCCTTAGTCATTACAAAATTATAATAAATATGAAAAACTGTGTCTGCCCTGCAGACACTGGTGAGATGGCTGCTAAGTGCCTGGCACTGAATATTTGCCATCAGCTGAATGCAGAAAGTTGATAAAAGAGGTGGCTGCCCAGTCGGGTATTGCTAGGCCAGATGTCTGGTTTGATTTTATTAAATAGCTTGGTTAACAATGTAGCATAAGGGATAAACAGCTCATTAATTAATCTTGTTTATTGCAGGGAAGTGCTATAAGCACCTCTAAGAATAAATTATGTGAAGGAAAGATAATCATATTAAAGGGAAATGATGTGAAATTAAAGTTAGAAACGACAAGTCAGTGCTTCCTGGGGGGGGTGAGGTGCCCCTGGGGAGGGAGGGAAGTGTGAAGGCAGGCTGGTGACCTGGCTATTCCCACCCCCACTTGCTTTAGGTTTCATGCTTGGGAACAAGCAACACTGGCAGAGCCCTAGGCAGATGAGAGGAGAGCAAAACCAAGACCAGCCCACAGCACTGGGGAGATGCAGCAACAGAGCTTGTGTGCATTTTGTTTCATCTTAGTTTTGATGCCACAAAGGTATGATTTCTCTCTGGCCAGCACCAGTGAGATAATGTTGCCGCCATTCCTGTGTGTGCTGGCATATGAAGCTGGAAGCTGGTGTCCACATGGGAGGAGGAGGAGTGTCACAAAATCTGGAGTTGCGACGCTCTGAAATGGCAGATAAATAAGGGAAGATAAACACAGCCAGCTGGGGGCAGCGGCCAAGCAGACTCTGTTCATGCCACGAAGGTTCACACTGCACAGCACCTGTTCAGAGTGTGATTTTGCAGCCTAAATGTTCCAGAAGCATGGGGTTCTTCTGATTTCATCCCTGGTAAGATTACATAAACCGGATATGAGTGGCTCCCGTGTATAAATACCACATTCGAGGACACTTCAGACAGGAGTCACTGATGGTGGCTATGGGGTTCAATAAAACAAAGTACTGAATATAAGTGGAGCAGATATCCCACTGCACCAAAAAGCATCTGAGTTTTCTGGGTTACCTGTGGGCTGGGCTTCCTCTAAGGAAACACTGGACTTGATGAGTTGAGTTAGTGTAAAACAAGGCACAATACAGAATAATAAGCACAGTGTACAGTCAGAGAGCTCAATCCAGAAGGTTTCTTATGTTTCTGCTTTCAAGAAGCTACTGGGGGTTTTTTGAGACTTTCAGATTATTCATTAAAAGATGCAAAAGTAGTGTAGAATGCAGTCTGGCTGGGGATGAATGACTCAGTACACAGACACCAGCACTCCAAAAACCATCAAGCACTTAGGGACCAAGAATTAGAAGGAGCCCTGTCCATCCACTTACATTTCCCAGAAGATCTGTAATTGGGCCTTAGGGAAATAGAGGTAAAAGCTATGCAGCAAAAGCACAGAATCATAGAATTGTTAAGGCTGGAAAATAGCTTTAATAACATTGAGTCCAACTGTTAACTTCGCTCTACCAAGACCACCCCTAAACCAGGTGCTACATTTACATTTTAAATACCTCCAAGGATGGTGACTTCTGGGGAGCTATTTTCAATGCCTGGCAACCCTTTCAGTGAAAAAAATTTTACTAATATCCATTCTAAACCTCCCTGGTGCAACTTAAGGCTGTTTCCACTTGTCCTGTCACTTTTTATCTAAGACCAGAGAACGACCGTCATCTGGCTACAGCCTCCTTTCAGGTAGTTTCCTTTTCTCCCAGCTAAACATCCCAGCTCCCTTAGTTGCTCGTCATAAGACTTATGCTCCAGAACCTTCCCCAGCTCCACTGCCCTTCTCTGGACATGCTCCAGCACATCAATGTCTTTCCTATAATGAGGTGTAGAAATCTGGGCACAGTATTCAAGGTGGGGCCTCACCAGTGCCCAGTACAGGGGGCACAGTCACTGCCTTCCAGTCCTGGTCCAAAACTATTGCTGATACAGGCTAGGATTCCACTGTCCTTCTTGGCCACCTGAGCTCCCTGCTGGCTCATGCTCAGCCAGATGTTGACCAGCACCGCACGGTCCTTTTCTGCTGGGCAGCTTTCCAGCCACTCCTCCCTTCGTCATGTGAGGTTGTTGTGACCCAAGTGCAGCATCTGGCACTTGGCCTTATTGAACCCCATACAATTGGCCTCAGCCCACCATTCCAGACTGTCCAGATCCCTCTGCAGAGCCTTCTAGCAGATCAGCACTCCAGCTTGGTGTCATTTGCAAACTGACTGCAGGTGCAGTCATTCCCTTCATCCAGATCATCGATAAAGGTTTTAAACAGAACTGATCCCAAAACTGAACTCTGGGGAACACCAGTAGGGACCACTTCCCTTTGAATTAGAGGGGCTGCATTCTACTCTATATCCCTGCCTTTCAGCTCAACTACCCTGAGGACAACCAATCTTAGTATTAAAGACTGAGGCGCAAAGGATACCTGAAGCAGGCTTGCACAAGAACTTGCCTTCACTAGTGCCAAGTTCCCTGTCAGACCCAAAAAGGCTCAGAACCCTGTCACATTTGACATATAGCTGGGTGCATTGTCTCTCTCAGTCCTGTCCCCGTCACCAGTGGGTGCCTTTGGACCCAAAAGCAGCTGCAGATATCCCCAGCAATCAGTGTTCATAGTTGGGCAAAGGCCCTTCTGTGTAGTTTAATGAAATTCAAATCAAGTCAAGGATCAGGATCTATATGAGGCATCAGTGGGCTAGAGCAGGAAATAACAACCAGGGTGACTACCTGTCAAAGGACAACAAGACCACAACTGGATTTTCCACATAGTCCAGCACACCGAAAAATTCCATTGGGAAATAAAATGACTTGGGCATCACTTAATCCAGACAATCTCTGCTATCAGAAAACCTTCATTGCCAATATTCCCCATCAGATGAGTTATTTCTATACCTCCCTCATGCACACACACATGCACAGAGGACCCACTGTCCACCACTTGTGGGGAAGTAGTGCTGACTCTTTTGCCAGCTCCACATCTCCAAAGGCATGGATGGAGAGTGGGCTGCAAAGGACAAACCAGATCAGCTGCCCATGGTTAAAGTGACTTCTCCTAATTTAAAAACATCAAAACCCTGTTGGTGGGAGATTTAGTTGTGCCCTGCCTATGCAGGCATGGCAAGGCAGCCAGGCAGGAATCTTCAGGACTACAAAGCAGCGAGCCAGATGCACAGCAGCTAGTGCCCTGCAGCCAGGCGCAGTCAGACCCCTTTCAGGGGCGGCACTGCTCCACACAGCAGCCACGTGGAGAAGCAATGCTCAGCATGTTGTCTCAGCTGCTTTGGAGGAACTGTATACAGGGTGTATATCTCCACAGTGCTTGGGTGCAAGCAGCATGGCAGAGGGGTGTTTTAAGGCCAAAAGTGAGTTCCACACCTCCTGCAGGAAGCAGAGGTGCTTTCACCCAGCAGGGAACAGGGCAAATGGGACCCCAAGCAGACCGCTTCTGAGAGCCTTGTGAGAGAAAGTCAGTCTCCAGGGCAACAAAGCTGTTGTCCCTCTGCAGACTGACAGGGAGCTGCACTGGCCCCTATCTCTCGAACTAGCATGCAGCTGTCATGTCAAAACCCAGGCTTGGCCTCCAAGAGCAATGTTATGGCCTGTGTGGCATCCTGCTGTACTGTAACAGGGCTGCAGAACTGCTTGGTCCCCTGCACTCAAAGGCAGAGCTGGCTGCCAGGGCAGCACCCCAGACTTTTGCATAAGGATGCCAGAAGCTCAGGCTCCTCTGCCACCCCTGCCTAGATATGGTGGGTTGATAGGATGGATACTGCTGCTGCTGTCAGTTCCTCCTGTGTTGCTGCATCCAGGTTGGTTTGCCACTCTTCTTCTGACAAGATGAGGTGTGCATGTCACTTGGTGTGATGCCAGGCTGCTGTCCTGAGTGTCACAGGGCAGATCCTCTGCAGATTGGCGTGAGCTTGGCCAGTTTTCAGATCACAGTCACATGTATTTAATTTCCATAGCAAGACTTGCAGGTGTTGATGTCATCTACACATATGGGGAAACTAAAGTACAGGCATCAGGTAATCTGCCCAGCCATGCACTGGAGATGGAGAGATACAGTCTGGGCTGGAGCTGGGACTTTCCAGTTCCTCTCCCAGGCTGTACTGCTGCTAGCCCATGTCTCCAAAGCAGAGCTTGTAGTCAGTGGCTGCTGGGGCTCTCAGAGATGTGGTGGCATGTCTGAGGATGCAGGAGGAAAAGTGCCACATGTCACCGCTACCACGGTACCCTCTGCCTCAAAGGCAGACAGACAAGTATTCAAGAAACCTTGGGAGATCCACATGTCTGATCACATAGCAGATCATCAGGACCATAAAACACCAAATAACTGGAAGCAGTGAGAAATAAAAAAGTCTGAGTGGGCAAAAAGCTGAATCTTAGGATGCAATGGATTTGGGCCTTCAGGCTTACCGTTCCCTTTTTGCAAGAGTGTGCAGAGCCTTGCCTGCTGTAGCTTTGCAGGGCTCTGGGCTCCTTAGTCCTCACAAAGTTTCTCTAGAAAATGGCAGGATTTCAGTTTCCTTCCAGCTCTGGCCACTGCATCAGCAGCACTGCCCACCAGATCTGTTCGCAAGACTGACGCAACCAGATGTGAAGTACTGCAACTGCATGTCCTCTGCTGAAGGTGCCAGTTAGAATAGAAGAACCAAAAAGAAAGAGAGAAACTCAAAGAAAGTCAGATGTGTTGTTTCACAGTGTTCAGTCTTGTCTGGAAAGATCCAGGTCAGACCTAGTGTATTCCTGCTTGCTGGGAGGAGGCACTGGGCAGCAGTCACCCTTGCCCCCAAATGCCTGCCCAGGACAGAAACAGTGGAAGGCTTGAGAACAGGCATGTTCTTCCTGCTGATACTTCCCAGAGCCATACAACCCCAAATCTGTCTACCTGGGGTCCCAGTAGCCTGTATTTTGCCTCCAGACACAGCTTCTGACTCAGACCAGCCTGGCAACCCCGCAAGAAAGGGCCCTTATGCTAGGATTTTTGCTGGGGGATTGGATCCTTCATCCCCACTGAACAATGCACAGGTCCCACACCAGTGTAGAAAAGAGGTCTGCATTGCACTACAATGAGAAGCTCCTCTGCCTTCTCCCTGAAAATGGTGCTCGCACCCAGGTACCTGAAGAGCTTTGCTACCATGGGTAAAACAGTCCTTAAGGGTCCTTTTCTGAAGGAATTTTGCTCTGCTCTTGCTGAAAACTAACATTTAGCCGCTGTCTTTTTCCTAAAACAGGCTGTTTTCATTGGTCTTCCTCCAAAGCATCTTTAGGAGGAAGGACTGCTTTTGCGATATGAGCAAAGCAAGTACATACTGCTCCAGTCTGACCAAAAAAAAAGGTCAGATGGAGATGACTGTTTCCCCTGCCAACCTTGTGATGTTTCAGTCAGGATTTGATGCAGTCTGATTGATTTGTCCAAATAAAATTCTCCTATGAGCTGGCCACATTCCTGAACTCTAGTTTAAATCTCACAATAGGACAGTGACTCTCCTGGAAGTCCAAAACTGCTGCCTATGCCCTGCCACTCTCTGCAGAAACCCCTTTGCCCCACACCTTCCCATGTCAGTCTCTCCATGCCAGAGTTGAACTGGCAGCCATAAAGGGATTGCCCAAGACCGTGTTTGGCTTTCTCTGTGCTGTGTGTAACTGCAGCTGTATCTTTCTCCTCATCTCTGTAACATCTTGTACAGCTTTTTTGTCTTTTTTTCCCCTACCTTTATCCTGTTTGTGTTTTTCTTTCCCTTGGAGATGCAGTAACCATGTCCAGCCAGAGCCTTTTGCCTTTATACATGTGGTATCAGCAGTTGTGCATCCCCACTAAGTGCTTCAGCACCCTCTGTTCAGGGCAGTGATGCATCCCAGCGAGCTGGACCAGGGCTCCTGCCAGCCCTTGCTGTGGGCTCATGGCGTGCTCCTGAACAAACCACTCATCCCGCATCAGTTTCCTTGCAGACCTTGGACATGAGCTGCCTTTGCTGGGCAGGCATAGACAAGCCCACATCCAAGTGTGGGTTGCACAGGGACTTGCACTGAGGGAAAAGCATTTTCCAGCCACAGGTACAGGCTAAAGCCTAACTCACAGTCCCAGTCTGCAGCTCCATCCCTCCCATCATCCCAGGGAGTTGACTGCAATGCTGGTGTGTCTCCCTAGATGCCACGCCCAGAGCACACAAGCCCTGGTTTGGACATAGATCTTGTTCTTAAAGCTGTCTGTAAACATACTTTTCCACTTTCTACTGCTTTTGTTTTGGGGTTTTTTGGGGGTTTTTTTGTGCAGCACCCAGGAGGCTGCTACTTAAAAGCCTCAAGCCCCTGCAGAGTACAGTGGGAAGTACTGTACATGGGGGTATCCCTGATCCCATGTTCCCCTCCAGTGTACTGGTCTCTGTGGAAAGGAGGATGGCAGAAAATGCACGCCTCCCAAAACAATCTGTATTTGCTACATCTTTTATCATATCTGTTCATGGTCCCCCAGGGTGTTTTGGTTCCTGTTTGTCCTAATTTTATTTGTACAGAAACAAAGTGAAAGGAAGGAGTAGAGAGAGATAAGGAGACAGGGAGAAGAGAGTAATCTCTGCTCTTTTCCTCTGCAGTGCTTACCTCCAAGCCCAGGCATTTCCAAGGCCACTTCTCCAGGGAGAGATGGCCTCAGGGCCACCTAGCACCCAAGCACTCGACATCCGAAGGTGTTCTTGTGTTTACCCTTTTCATGGATGAGGACCTACAAAACGCACCCTCATGTGGCACTCCATGCCTCAGCCACCTCCCAGACATCTCTGATCAGCACGCATGAGCAGTATGAGATAACATCTTTCATGTCTTGTGCTGATGATGTAGGGGTTTATATTTCTCCTTTTCTACTCTGTGTGTCCAAGAGCAGCTTGCCAGCTATCAGAAAGGGAAGAACTTTCCCAGACATACTGCAGGGATGCAGATGAGTTGTTTGCACAAACAAGTGTTTGCGCCTGTCCTTTTTCAGAGCAATTCCTTTTATTAACCAAACCACTTTTCCAGTTTGCCAAGATCATTATCATTATTCCTGTGCTTCAGGGCAGTGCATCCCAGTTCATCATCATCTGTAGATGTCAGAAGCACATGCCACAGTCCAGCATTCAGGTCAACAATAAAAACACTAATTGAGACCAGACCAAGAAAAAAAATAAATCAAGAACTCCTAAAGTTTGCTTGAAGTATCGCATCAGTGTGGCCAGAAGTCATTGGCACCAGACGCAATCATCCAACAAAGTCTGCACCCACTTTCTAGTAATCTCATTTAAACCATGCTCCAGAAAGCCTCACAGGAGACGGTATAAAAAGCCTCAGTAGTGCCAAGAGATGTGCCAGGTGTCCTGCTCCTGCATGTCAGCATCACCTCTTACCTCATTACACGGGAAATCAGGTTGTTATAGTACAATCTGCTGTGCAGGTGTCATGATGCACTTCTGTTACATTTCCTGCCTTCATGAAATTTTCAGGGGTAATTTCAAATAGTTCTTGGATTGACTGAGCCAACTCTTGCATTGTTTGAAGATTAATTTTGTCAGGTCATGACAACCTGTCAGTGTCTCACAGCTGTGGGTTCTTCTCCTCCCCTTGGCTGAGATCTGATTGGTTGCTATTACAGTTTAACATCTAGCACAAAATGCTGCCTGCACCTAAAAATTAAAACTGATGCAAGTACAGAATTAACCATTTTAGCTCTTCCGGTGCCAACAGTTGCTGTCTGGATTTCCTCTTTGAGTCTCGCAGGCAGCTACCACTATATGTATTTACTGGGACTAGAAGTATATTTGCTTGTGCTATCACACTGAAACCTTGCATGGACTAAAAATTGGGGAAAAAAGGCGAAAAATAAACAGAAAGAACTTCCACTCTTTTCTTAAAAATTCATTTTCTCTCTATTGAAAATAGATTTTTAATGAGCAGCAACAAACTTTTTTTCTTGGCATGCCCATGAACCCCTAAATAGCACAGAAAGCACAAATTTAAGTTTTGGGTCTGCCTGAGGCATTCTACAATGAAACATCCTCAGAGGAGAAGTGCCACCCACCTGAACATACACTTCACTTGCAAAATCTGCTTGCATGAAGGTGCAGGCTATAAATGACAGATATGTTTCAGCTGCCTCTGTCTCCCCATTTCCATTCATCTGGTTCCTGCTTGATTCAAACAGCCTACTGCAAATGAGGTAACTTTGCAGGAAGTTCAGCTGTGTGGCTTTGCTTATAAGAATGAGCGTGCCGGACCTTGTGCCTTACACTGGCAATACAGCAAGGACAGGGTGCTGTGAAACACAGATTTTGGTCTTTACCAAAAAGGTGTGTTTGGGAAGAGGCATTAACTTATCAATGCTCACCCAATGCATGAATGTCCTGCTGCTACTTTTTCCCTCAGACAAGCTGCAAGCATGAGCTTCATTAATTAGCCTTCCCATACTGGTGCTCGCAAAGTTGGTAACACAAGCAGGGCAAGAGCATAATCACTGCACTGCTGCAGTGCTGGCAGGGAAGGCACTGTGTGCACTGTGCTTTTAATGGAGCAGGTCAGGATGTGAACGCCAGGCTCAATGGATACCTTTGGGATTTGCCAGACAGGCAAAAGCACTTCAAATGCATCATACCACCAAAGTACTCTAGTGGGATGGGCGCTTTTTTGGCAGGTCATCACCACTATCACACTCAGCAAACGTCTCCTTAGCCAGTGGACAGAAAAATTCATGTGCCACTCTCTCTTCTGGCCAGTTGTATTGGGTTTGCATGGAAAGACTTTGGTAGCAAGATGGCTGCCGGGGTGATTTCTGTAAGGAGATGCCAGAAGTTTCCCCTGTGTCTGATGGAGCCAATGCCAGCCAGTTCCAAGACAGACCTGCCACAGGCCAAGCCCAAGCTTATTAGCAAGGGTGGTAGCACCTCTGAGATAACAAATTGTAGAAGGGGGAAAAACTGCTGCGCAACAGCAGCTGAAGAGAGAAGTGAGTGCATGACAGGAACAGTTCTGCGGACACCAAGGTCAATGTAGAAGAAGAGGAAGGAGATGCTCCAGAAGTCAGAGCAGATTCCCCTGCAGCCCATGGTGAAGACTATGGTGAGGCAGGATGTTCCCCTGCAGCCCATGGAGGTCCACAGTGGAGCACATATCTACCTGCAGCCTGTGAAAGACCCCATGCCAGAGCAGGTGGTTGCCCAAAGGAGGCTGTGACCCTATGGGAAGCTTTTACTTTCCCTAACAAAGAGCAGCACTAGCATGGAAAGGTTGTGGGACCCTAAATGCCCAGCATGCAAAAGCCCTTCAGAGGATGCTTTCCCCCCAGACTCCCCACCACCACAGGCAGCAAGGTCCATCCTTAAAGTTCAGTCTGCAGGTGAGGGCTGGGATGCATCTTGGTGAACCCAGCACCTGCCCATTTCAAGGGGCTTTGGTGCAGCTTCTCCCATTTATGAAGTCTGTCAGTGCTTCTTTGAAAAAGGAGTGGTATGTTAAAGCAACAGAAAAGCTTTGGGCTCTAAAATAGCTCCATATTTTGCCTGATAAAACTCTTCCTGAAGCTGTTAACTGATCTTCTGGACGTGTTGTTAGTAACAAAGCAGTGGAGGTGATGCATTTAAAAAATTAATTCTGTGCCTCATTTAAAAAGTCTTTATCCAGTGAAGCTGCATTTTTTGAGCCACTCATCTTTCAAAGGAAGTGGTTTTAAAACACAAGGTAAATTCACTTCCTACACTGCCTGGGGCCCCACTCTAAGCCAAATGTTTGGGCTGATTCTGACCCTTGGGCATTGCCGAAGTCTACCTAAAAACACTCCCTGCATTTGGAGAGATGCTGCACAATCAAGGCCACCCACCTGAGAAAGAAGCAGCTTTGTTTCTTTTAAAACATTCAGAGCATTGTCTCCAGACTGTCCAGCCACTTGCTTCCTGTTGGAGTAGTAAGAGGCTTCTGGAAAGGCAGCACTCATTCCCAAGCCCCCCCAGGGTGCACCCCGTGTTCTTCTGAGATGCCAGCCAGCAGTCACTCCCTACCATCCAGATCAACTGCACGATCTTGTTTAAATCCAGCAACAAGGATTTCACCCAAGAATTTAATCTACACAATGCAGGTGGATGTGGTCTTAGCTGGCCACTTTCCAGAAAAATTCTCCTTGGGACTTACAACTTTGTAAACAACTCCGCCAGAAAAATGGTTTGCTCAGAAGCATGCACAGCAGAAACACATCTCCAAAACCCTTTCAGCTGTAAAATAATAGAGATTCTCAGAACTTGGTTTTACTTATACAAGGCACTGCTTTGTTACCTCATGACTGTATAAGTGGGATAAGAAGATTTACAAGGAATTTGTCATTGAAGGATAAAGACCTGTTGCTACATTGGGCAGACAGATTCAGATAACTACATGAAAACATAGGGATGGTGTAACCATGTGTGATGGCAACCACCTCTTGCACCATTAGCACAAAATGGGGCTTGTAAAAGAGAAGAGGAGGGGATTTGCCTTCCTTTAAATTTTTTTTAATAACAAAAATAATACAAATAATACAAATACAGGTGAATATCGATCACAGAAGGGAGATGAGAAATGTTTGCCGCCTTGACTTTAACTTGGGGAGTTTCTACTGAGTAAAAGGGGATGATGATGAAAAGCATCCCAAACAGTGAGTTTCACCTATTCTTTCAGTTGCATGCCCTGTTTACCCAATGTCCAGTTTTGTACACTGCACTGGTTTTGTGGCTCTATCATGAAAAAGGTTATTTTGATTGCAGATTTTCATTATAGGTGGTACCTTTTCTTCTCATTCAAGTGGGCTGGCCCTGCCTCCTTAAACATAAAATGCCAAGAAGGATATTTAATTTCTACCAAAAGCAAAGGTGCTGGATACCTCCAGTCAGACCCCACCAAGAGGGCCAGCACTACAGGGAACTCCAGCATCACTCCAGCACTCATCCCTGGTGGACCACTGCTTCACTGACAAAAGTGGATGGGATCGTCTGCAAGGACTAATCCTGGCACTGTTCTCCTTCCCAGATGCATAAGACCATTAGGACTCAGCAGATGGCCTGAAGGCAACGAAAAGCATTGTCCTATATCGGCATTATCTGCCTTTGGCAGGTGCAAAAATGTTAAGCATAGATTAAAAAAAGAGAAAGAAGTTGACCTCAGGTGTCATCAGCTGCTGAGGTGCCACTCTCAAGTAAGGGGGTGCTCACCCATCGAAACCTCTTGGACAAAAGCTCCTGCAGAAGAGAGAGCTCCTCTCCATGGGGCAGGGCAGTTATTTCTTTCCTAAAAAGAAGCTGTGGTCTGAGCTGCACCTTTGGGTTGACTTATTTTGCCCCAACCCAGGCAGTGGGAGGACCAAGTGGAGGAGAGTGGTGTGCAGACACCTCCAGCAGCACAAGGCTTAGGGCCTTCACTTTTGCAACCAAAGTCAGAGGGGCTCAGCTTCTCCATCAGTCAGATGGATTCCTTCTCAGTTGTTGTTAATTTCTCCTGTTTTCTTGAGAGTTTTTGTTTTGTTTTTTACCTCTCTGCTACAGGGTTTTCCAGTCTCCACCGTGAAGTGAATTTCAACTGGGTGGTCAACAGCAGGTTTTCCTCCTGCAGACCCAGGCAGGCCATCCTGTATCACACCCCACATCTGCTGGATCTTGAGGGCTTAGAGTTATAAATTAGCTTTCACCTAAAACCTTTGATGTTGCAGCCATGTGGTGAGGGGAAAGCTGCACAGGTGCATGACTGCTGCAGCAAGCTCATCTCATGCTGCACTTGGACTGATTTTTCGTCTGCCTCTGCACCTCAGTGGTCGGGAGAGGTCCCTGGTGTGATCCACCCTGCAGCTGGCTGGGCAGTACCAGGAATCCAGCCTTTTCCTGGATGACGGCTGAAGCACCAATAGCTAAGCCAGCTGAGTAATGAAAAAAATATTTCCACAGCTGCCTCTCCATTGCAACAGCAGCCCCAAGGTTCTACAGAAACCCACAGAAATATGTGTAATTGCAAAGGTACTCCTGCCCCCTACTCCTGGCTCCAGCACCAGCACAATCCTGCTCTGACCTGCTGAGGCATCATTGCACGTGCCCCATCTGCAACCACCCCTGGGCCCTCTGGCAATAATAAGACCTTGAGGCAGCTGGACCTCTGGTTTGGCTCAGCATGGCCCTTTCTGTGCTCCTATCTCAGGTACAGGATTGCTGCAAACTCCTATGGCTCCCTTTGAAACCTCCCCATTTTTCAGAATTCCTGGGGATGAAGAAGCCACATACAGTTTTCTACTGAAAATAATATGCCTGTTCCCTGTTTGCCTTTAGTATTCCCCAATTTAATACCCTTAATGCATGACAGCATGAAAAATACCTATTTCCTGCTGAAGAACACATCAAAGATCTAAGTAAAAACAAAAATATTAACTGATCACCTCCATCTTCTGAAGTCAGAGTTAGCAATTTTGCATCCCTGAGCTCTTTTCCACTCACAGCTCTCCCATCAGCATGTGATTCTGCATTTAAGGAGCCTTTCTCATTGTTATATTCTGCTTGCCAGTGATTTTGATCCCACATTCAGGAGCCTTAATCAAAAAGCCAGCCTGCCTAACTGAGCTCTGCAATGGTTGCTAGCAAAACCAGCTTTTCATTTGACTTGTAGTGGATTCAGTTTGTGAATGCCATTTTCCTTCTGTTTCACAGTCAAATTAGATTTCCAGGTGAGGAAGCCGCCTTGCTCTGATGCAGTGCTAGAGGAGATACTAAGTCCAAAAAGCCCTTTCTGGCCTCTCTCCGGCCAGCAACATGCTTAGTTTTACATTTCCCCTCATGTAAAGTTGATTACACATATGCATCCACACATACATATACATATGTATATGCACACACACACTCCCATGGGCATGATCAGATGAGGAGGTGGACAGATCCCCAGCTGAGGAGCCCCAGCTCTCCTAAGCCTGAAACTTAGCAGGAGGGCATCACAGACCTGGAGGCATCACAGCCCCATGTCCTAGGCCTGGTGGTGGTTATCCGAAGAACCTGGTGGGGTTTATTGGGAGTACATCTTGCCGTGGTGCAAATGAGAACACATGACCCAGAAAGGCTGGTACCAAAACCCCAGAGGCTTCAGGATGTCCCTCTTGTGGTTCCAAGGACTCTAGGGAAAAAATGTCCATCCAATAAACCCAGAGTTTCATCTGCCAAGTCCCCGGTGTAGCCAGCTCCCAGCAGATGGAGCAGGCTGCTCCCCAGTCTGAGAGACTTGTCCCCAGAATCAGAGTGACTGAAGGATGCCCTGGTGGATATGTGTGTCAGCGCTACAAACACTTTATCCTAAAGCCCTCAGAAAAAGGCTTCTTTAACACCTGAGCTGACTTCTCAGCCTGTCAGTCACAAAAGATTTCAGTGGTGTTAAAGCAACCAAAACGAAAGTAAGAGGAAGAAAGGTCAGCCTTACTTCCCTTCAGGTCTGTGCTTTCGTGTGATTGATGCAAACTTCTCTGGTACCTCATCACATTTTCTTTCACTGATAATGACTTCCATGTCAGGTGGGGCACAATGTAAAAACGATCTGAATAATTTATTATTGATCTGACAAGGGAAGAAGCAAATAATGAAAAAATTTTTATTGAGGAGCCTTTAAAGTAAAGGAAAAATAAATGTTTCACTGCAGATTAGAAATTCTTTCTGCTGATAAATGACAGCCAGCTATGACCACTGACAAAAACCTTGTTCAGTCCAATGTCCCACCTCGGGGTTTTCCTACAGTGCTGGTACAGCAGTATTTGTGGCACACACCACCACGCACTGGAAAACCCATGTGTGCAGACAGACATGCACGGAGGTACACCTATGCACAGGGCATGTGCTGCTGGGGCAAGCAGACTCCATGCCCAAGAACTCTGTGCCAGGTCTTGTTGTCAAACTGGGACTCCTTTTTGATGTCAACACCTGGACGAAGTGTCTCGCCTGCAGCAGGAGCTTTCCTGAGCATGACCATCAGGATCTGCAGAATGGAGCCCACATTAAAGAAAACATCCCCAGCAAGCTTGCTAAATAAGACAAAAAAATGTTGAATGGGACCTGTTTTGCTGAGTCAGGATGATGTAAAGGTGCTTAAGAGGAATAAACGCTCCTAATTCTGAGTCATCTGATAAAATCACGTCCTTTGACTGGCTCTTAACTCTGCTGATATGAATGACTTATAGGGAAAATACTCAGTAGTTTGCAGATTGCTAAATTCAAGAAATCTCTTGGGAATACAAGAGACTGCCTGGTAGATGGGTGTGTGCTGCTTTTGTCTCTGTGGATTTACACAAGCTCTCCTTCTGATCTCATTCATTGACAAAGGAGGAGTGCCACTGCACTGAGAATAAAGCTGAGCTAGTATAAAAATGGTGTGTGAACAAAGCCAGACACCTGGGATTTTGCAAAGTCCAGATAGCAGAAAATATTTTCCACCAGGGCACCTTTTTCAGATGTGGGGCATTGCCCTAGGAATCTGCTACTTCTTGGTAAGAGCAAACTCATCCTACAAATACAGCAAGTTCCCTAAGAGCCAAGGTATAGGCTAGCAAAACTCTTGGCTTAGTGAAGTGGAGAGCAGGTAGAGGCTAGGGAGCCATCCTGCATGCCCTCACCCAGTGCCCAAGAGGCTCCTTTGCCCCTCAAAAGTACGTGGGCGACACTGTCACCTGGATAGCAGTCATAAGCAAAGCAATGGCTGTGGCAACTGCATCTGCTCTGGTAGAGACTGTGGATTTGTATATTTGAGTGTAGAAAAGGAGAGGGATGAGGCAGGATACCTGTGTCACTAACTGTGCTCTATTCAGTTTGTCCCAGACTAGTCTTTTGTTCATCTAGTGTGAATTTGACAGCCAATTGTAGCTGAAAAGCTACACTGGCTTTTAGCACCCTTTTTTGTTCCACAGGGAGTGCTCATTACCCAGCAAACATGAAGGTTGCTGGGTCAGAATGACCTGCTGGCTTGTGCTTTAGGATCAGAGATGTCAGCTGCAGTGGGGAAGCACCCAGCAAAGCACATCCATGGGTTCTGACAGAGCAGAGACCCTTGACCCCTCATTCACAGGGCATTAGCCAGACACTGCTCTTGCTGCTTAGGATGAAAGTGAGGCAGAATCCCAGCTCTTGGGACTCAATAACCACCTCTAATAAAGACAACTAATGCTACAAAATAGTAAAACAACCATCAGTTAGGCTGAGAATGTCACTAATGGATATTTTCCCCCGGCCCTGCTTCAAAGAACAATGATGGGCTTTCAGCAGAGCAATTAAAACAATGCCTAGAGTGGAAATATCTCATATGAAGCAAGTCCTTCTGGGTGGTTTGGCTGCAATTTTTGCTCATGCTTAAGGTTCAAAGGATGTGAAAAGGGTTCAGAAATTTGGGGAAGGGAGATGATGCACATTTGCAAAAAATAACCTCTGGCTCTTCTTAAGAGGGACAACTCAGGAAATACGGTGCTGTGGCATGCCAGAGAGGTGACCTTACCTAAAATTGGTTGTCCAGAGGAAACAGACAAAACTGCTTTATCCTTGTCTCTCTATCCCTGCATATTGCTGTGCTGTGCTACATCTCCATGAAGAAGGAGGCTGTCCTTCAAGCATCCCCATAGCTGAGGGAGGCTTGTGGTCTGCTCACCTTGCAGGAGGTGGCGGGCACCAACTGGACAACTCAGACCCCTGGGAGAACCTTGTGGTGCTGGGGTGCTGTGCTGCACTGTGTCCTGGTGCTGCCTCAGGATCAGGCAGCGACCTGCTAATGCACAGTAAGCAACAGACAAAAGTTTGGATCAGGTGGAGGGAGCAACATTTTCTGTTCTGGAGGACAAACTGAGAGAGCATTGTGCTGCAATGCTAATTCCAGCAGCAGGGGAACCCTAAAGTAGGTCCTTGATTCTGGCAGAGGTGACCAGGGTTATTGCTCATGGTGACACTGTGCAAGTCTCCCCGGTGCAAGTCAGCCCTCAGCATCCTGTGCATCTCACTCACAGGCAGCTACTCTGATCCTGAAACAAACCCCAAACCCTGACCACTCAGCTCAGGCCATGCCATCTCTGGAGCTACAAGATCAGATAAACAGAAGTGCAGGGTGAAATGCAGCATCTGGATTTAGGAGCAAATTCTGAAGTTCCTCAAATCTTGGGAAGATTTGGTACAAGATACTTTGCTTGGCTTTCTTCTCTTCTTCACCAGTAATCCTTCTTCCACCCAAAAGCAGGCCAAGCATTTGTATGGACTCAGGTGTAATGTTCACTTAAAAAAAACCCTTACTGGCAGTGCCATAAACCTGCAAGGATGCTCTGTCTTTAGCAAGCACAATGGAAATCTAAAGAAGCTTCCTGACTCTGCCTCAGTAGCTTGCTTCAGCAATAAACTGCTGCAATCATATCTCTTCTGGGGAGGAAAGAAAGTTCATATCTCAGCTCCAAGGGAATCAAGAAAATGCACTTCAAAGGAGTGACTGGTTTGTAAGTGCTGTGGTTTAATTGCAGAAGAGCAGCCTTTCCAAATGTATCCACATTCAAGGACATTCTGCCGCTCTTCTCTGCCTACGAGTCTTTGGACTGAAGACAGCATACTCAGGTAAAATAGCACAGCTTCTGTGCTGCAAACAGAGTGCTGAAAAGTGCTGGGCTTGTTACTTGTCATGGTGGCAAGTTCATCTATTCTACCTACTCCAAAAGGAATGAGAGACATAACGTTTTCGAATTTTGAAGTCAGCTTGATTTTGGTTAAGGGCTGTAAAACAGAGGTTGAGTCACCCATATTTATAAAGTCCCATTGTCAACATCACGTCTTGAGCATAAAACCCAAACTACTAAGACCCCCTCTCCAGACTGCAAAAATCCAAGTAAAGTAGTCCCATTGACTGCAAGAGGCTGCCTTTTCAAGGGTAAGACCGGTAAGTAAACTAATTTTTGCATGTAATATTTGGCAGCTTGGGTACGAAGGAGATGTAAGGCATGACAAAATAGGCACTCCTGCTTCCTAAAGTCTCTTGTCTGTACTCCAGCAACTAAGCTTTGCTATAAAATGAGAAATTAATCAAACTGCCCCTGGATTTGACTCTTAAACAACCAAAGCCTCAGGTACATTGGAATATGAGTCCAGCACTAAACACCCAAAAATACCCACTGATTCAGGTTTGTTGGAAATATATACTGGGGATCTAATGCAGTTCTAGTTTCGCATGATGGAAGTCACATTAGGTTAGGTCCTAATCAGTAGAGATCTTTCCCGGTAGACATATGCATAAGAAAGGGAGTTCCAAAGTATATTTCTAATATTTTTGCCAATCTTTGCTCATTTTGTTTAGTGCTGACAGAGTATACAGCAACTAAACAGGTAATATTAACATACCAAATATAAAATGCACCTTTTCCTTTGGTTTTCTGGTAAGGATTCTTAGTTTCTGGGAACAGTCCTGTTCTACTCAAGATACCAGATCCATGCCAGCTGATAAAGAGAGACGAGCAAATCCAAATCAAATACAGACAAATAAAACATCATGTTTTATTGTCAAAAATAGGAGAGGGTTTCTGGCCATCTGCCAGGAAGATAATGAAGGATTAGCTGGACATTTCTTATTTCAAAACCCTGATCTTTTATCGCTGTTCAGATTTCCACCTTGGTATACACTTTGGAGAGGTGGCTACTTCTCATCATGAGCAAATCTCTTAATTATGACAAATACTGAGGAAAAAAATTAGGAAGAAGAAATCAGGAAAAAGCAAATCTCCTCCTGAGAGGGGAGGAGCAGACTCTGTAAAACAAAATGCAAACACATCTTGAACTGCAGGAAGGTGGTGTGTTTTCTCAAAAATATGTTTCAGAGCAACCTTCCATGGTCTCTATATTTAGTGGCCACCTATTTCTATCTGGGTCAATAAGTAACTGGAGCCTCAACTTCTCCAAGCCTGGACCTGGCTCTCTTGGGAGAAAACTGCATGCAACTTAAACATTCCTCTTTTGCTTATATTTCAGTCCTGAGGGCCCAACACAGACAGGCCATGGGGACAAAGGGCAGGTGCATTTTGAGTGAAATGGAAACTAGAAACTCAGAGTTTACACTGTCATGAATGAATTGTTTATGTCATTTAACAAATCACCATCAGCAAAAGCAGGTTTAATATAAATTTGTAAAAGCACGACAAAGTTCAATGGCAGGCTCCACTCTAGTACTTACTGCCTGGATGAAGCACACAAAGGAAAATTGTATTAGAATCATTTTAGAATTATTTATACGGAGGCTGGGGACACCAAAGGGTAAGAGCAAGACCTTCCCATTGAGTAACAAGGTTCAGTGAAGTCTCCCTTGCTTTCTAAACTCTTGATGAAGCCTAGGTGTGGATGTGCCCAAACTTAGCCCCAGAACAGTTTACAGCTAAAGGATTTAACATCTCTTAATCATTGACTAATTTAATACTTACAAAATTATTCAGTAGGGTGTACTATAACCATAGCAGTAAAATTGAGATGGCAACATTCAGGCCACTCTTACTATATAGACTGTAAGGTGTGTAAATCAATTCACATATGCACACTCAGACACAAAGAAGTATGTACTTCCATGTGCCTGTTTAAAAATCCTCCTCAAGTTCAGTGAAATATGTCAAATTTCTCAATGGGCAAAAGACTGACCCTTGAGGAGCGGGGGTGGTATCAGCCCAGGTCCCGTGGGCAATTTTTGGCAACAGTTCCCAGAGTCCCACAAGTGAGAGCTGGTAAGCTCCAAAAGGCATACCACTCAGAGAGTGTGGTGGGTTGACCCTGGCTGGACACCAGGTGTCCATCAAAGCCACTCCATCACTCCCCTCCTCAAATGAACAGGGGAGAAAGCTCCATGAGTCGAGAAAAGGACAGGAAGAGATTACTCATCAGTTACGACCATGGGCAAAGCAGATTTGACTTAGGGAAATTAGTTGAATATATTACTAATAAAAATCAGAGTAGGAGAATCAGAAGTAAAAAAAATCTCAAAACCAGCTTGCCCACAACCCTCCCTCCTTCCCAGACTTAACTTTATTCCTGAATCTCTACCTTCTGCCCCACATTGGTGCAGGGAGACAGGGAATGGTCAGTTCACCACTTACTGTTTCTGCCACTGCTTCCTCCTCAGGGAGAGGAGCCCTTCCCCTGCTACACGGTGGCATCCCTCCCATGGGAGACAGTCCTTCATTAACTCTTCCAGTGTGAGACCTTCCCACGGGCTGCAGTTCATCATGAACTGCTCCAGCAGTCATGGTCTCTCACGGATTCACAAGTCCTGCCAGCAAACCTGATCCAGCACTGGCTCCTCTGTCCATGGGTCTGCAGGTCCCTGCCAGAAACCTGCTTCAGTGTGGGCTTCCCACCACACACGCGTGGATGGTATTTTTTCAGCATCCACCTTTTCCAGCATGGAGTCCTCCACGGGCTGCAGGTGGATCTCTGCTCCACTGCAGTCCTCCATGGGTGCAGGGGAACANCCATGGGTGCAGGTGAACACCCTGCCTCACCATGGTCTGCACCACAGGCTGCAGGGGAACCTCAGCTCTGGTGCCTGGAGCACCGCCTGCTCCTTCTTCTCCACTCATCTTGATGTCTGTAGAGTTGTTCCTCTTAGTTATTCTCACTCAACTCTTCTTTGGCTTCAGTTGTTCCTGTGCAATAACTTATTTTTCCTTCTTAAATATGCTATCACAAAGGTGCTACCACTGTCACTGAAGGGCTTGGCCTTGGCCAGTGGCAGGTCCATCTTGGAGCCAGCTGACATCAGCTGTGTTGGACATGGGGGAAGCTTCCATTGGGTTGTCAGAGAAGTCACCTGCATAGCCCTCCTGCCACCAGAACCTTGCCACAAAAACCCAACACAGACAGAGATCCTGGTCACAGCCCACTGTGGTCCAAGAGACCTCAAAGTGCTTCACTCAAGACCGCTGTTCATAGGGTTGTGAAATGATTTGCTTTAGTCATCCTGGTCACAGTCTGGGAATTTTAACTGGAATTTTCCTCAAAAAAAATCCAATAACAATAATATTGTTCCACTTGGGCTGGTATTTAGACAAAAATAAGATTTTAAGGCTATTCATTAGAAAACTGGAACTCATTAGACAACAGAGGTTCCTGGGAACAGACAGTTCTTTTGATAAGCTCAAGGGTAACTTAATTGCCCATTAATCAAGGCCAAGGCTAACAAGAATTCCTTGACTGTAGAGTGGTCAAGGCAGGGAGGTAAGCGGTGGATGTGCACTACAACATACACCCAGTTTCATGCACAGTCGTGCGGTTCCCTGCTCCAAGGCTGGTTAATTTCAGGACCAAATAGACAAAGGCATCAAATTACGCATTTTCTTCGGCACTTTTAATGAGAGTGCATCCCAACAAATACCATTTGGCTACTGAAGGCTTGAGCTAAGGTCTTAAGGCATTACTAGTGTTTTGGGTTTAATCTGTGCTAAAAAGGGGTTTCATCTGTGCTAAAAAAAGAAAAAAAATTGATAAAGACTGAGTTGTTCTTACAGGCTCCTAAATTGCTGTATATTGTGTGGAGGCTGCAGAAATTAGAGCCTTGAGAAGATGTTAGAGAGATGCCCAGTGCTTCTCAAGAGAGATGGCCAAGCTAATGTACATCAGCTGATTTCCAACCTGTATGGGTGTGTTAGTTTGGCATAGCCTGGTTTTCGGTAGGGGGGAGGCCACAGAGGTGGCTTCTGTGAGAAGCTGCTAGAAACTTCCACCATATCTGACAGAGGCAATCTCTGATGGCTCTGAAGATGAACATGCTGCTGGCCCAATTAGGGCGGTTAGTAATGCCTCTGTGATGACATATTTAAGAAGAAAATCAAAACAGTGCGGGCACAGTTTTTTCCAGGGGTGGTGAAGTGCCACTGCCAGGGGCTATCCCCAGCGTGGCCCGTGACAATGCGCCACCGCAGCCGCCGCCATATCAAGGTGGCCCATGGCAAGCCTTGCCTGCCTGGCCACCTCTAGCCAGCCACGTTGAGGGCAAAAAGGGCAGGGGCGGTGGCAGTAGCTTCTCCTTCCCAGCACCCTGCATGAAGAGAGGCGTTAAATAGCGCCAGCAGCATGGCAGCTGCCACTGCCCGTGCGATGGCAGCAGGGCCACATGGCCGTCAGCAAAAACATGGCGAGTGACTCCCCGATGCGGAANAGCCGAGATTCCTCTGCAGGCCATGGTGAGGACTATGATAAAACAAACTGTCCCCTTGTAATGCATGAAGAACATGGGGGATGCAGAGATCCACTTGCAGCCTGGGGGAAAAGTGCTCACACCAGAGCGGGTGGATGCCAGAGAAAGCTGTGGTCTAGCGGGAGACCCGAAGAGAGAGAGGAGCCCTGCTTCCAGAGACAGAGGGAGAGAGCGCCCTTGCTTCCAAACTAGAGCAGCCTATCCTTAAAAGACTGCACCCTGTGGACGAGTGACCCACTCCACAGCAGTTTTGGGAACACTATTTGCCTGTGGGAGGCACCCCACAGCATAGCAGAGGAAAGACTCCTCTCCCTGAGCAAATGGAAAAATATCTCGAATTACAAAGTGACCAAAACCCCCACACTCTCTGTCTTCCTGTGCTGTTGGTGGGAAGGAGGAGAAGGGCTGGAGGGGGGGGGGAAAGTGTTTTAAAGGCTTATTTTTACTTCTTGATATCCTCCTCTGACTCTGTTAATAATAAATTTACTTTATATCTTTAAATTTGAACCTGTTTTGCCCTTAGAGTGTTGTTTATTTCTCCCAATCCTTATCTCAACTCATGAGCCCTTCGTTAATCTTTTTGCCTCTCCTCTGCCCAGCTGTAGCAAGAGAGGGTAAGAAAACAACTCTCGTTGGTGCCTGGGGTTTGGGCAGTGTCAAACCACGACAATAGGAGACAAAAGCAATGTGAGCCAACTACGATAAAAGAGGTACACACACAAAAAAAAGGCTGAGTGCATGCAGTTCAGAAGCCTTTCCTTCTGCTCTGACCAAAAACACCCAAAAGGCCAGTGACCAGTCAATGTAAATTAAGGCAGAGGTCCTCTTGGAAATACCATCTTTGTTTGGAGTCAATAAACAATGGGTGATTGGTGTCAACTGCCACTGAGTGGGCGGGTGTGGTCCAGAGACAAAGGCTGGCAGTAACTCCCAGGTATTGCAGCAGTCAGTAACAGCCCAGCTCTGAGTGCCCTCACAGTCTTGTCTTCTCTATTTCACCTGCCTTAGCAAACTTCCTTTGACCTTCCTCAGCCAGCCGACCACTGGCCTCGCTCTTAAGAGAAGCATGACTAGGCTGGGCCCAGATCAAAACCGAATAGCCAAACTCTGGCTTTCTGTTTGCTCCCCTTCTTGGCCACCAGCTGCCAAATTAAGTGTGTTTGCAGCGACTTATCAGTTTCAGCACTTTGCTGAATTGCAGCAAACCAGGGTCCCAAACCTCATAGTGCAAGCTGACTCCCAGAGAGGTAAAAGACTGTAGAAACATGGTTGCTATCTCCCCGTGACTTGATTTTCAGTAGATCAGGAGCAAAGCTTTCAAGTAACAGCACTTGGGAATGGATCCAGGCTTCCCACTGGATCATTTTCTTCATGCACACAACCCTCCCCCAAAAATAAACCAGTTTGTTGCAATGACAGCATGCTTTCTGTAAGAGTCTGCTGACAAAATCTGGGCCTTTATTCCAATAGTGAAAGGAGAAATGAGTCAAAGGAGTCCTTAATCTTGTTAAGAGCTCAGAGAACTCTGAAACATTAATTGGCCCGTCTAGACCAGCTCTGTGTCTGAACACTGTTATTGCAGCCTCTATTGCAACTATTGAAATTAGAGCTTGGGACCACACACACACAAAATTTAATTTCTTTTCTTTACATTGCATACCCTATTTCCTGCTTGCAGCCTCTTTTCTTTTAGTTCTTAACGAAAAAGAACATACTTCTCCATTTTAATTGGGTTTTGTATTGCTAAGTTTCTGTGCTTTGTAGCTGCTGGGAAGAAAAGCTAGGGCTGTGATTGCTTTATAAGGAAAATACATAAATATGATGCTAAACACTAAACTTAGGACTGAAAGTGCTTGTCTGGCACAGACGTCATGGTGCAACACAACCTCGAGGGAAGGGCCCTGGTGAGCTCCACAGCAAGGTTCATGTTTACATCTCAAATTTGGGTAAAATCTGAAGAAAATCTCCCAATTTTAAAAAACTTGTGATTGAGACAGGATTTCCCCCAGACCACAGTCAGAGGGGACTCTATCTGGAGAAGAGGATGCTTCATCTATCCCCGTACACTGGTGCTTGCCTGGTGCAGTGCTGCAACACTGGTGGGAAAAGCCAGGGTTTATCAGAAAGCAGATGACCAAGAAGAAGCGCACCAGCCCATGTGGACTGTCCAGGTGCCCCCCTGCAGAAACCCGCACTGCTCCAACAGCACGCACAGACCCCACACATGGGGTAGTCAGGGAAGAAATGGATGTCTATGGTTGCAGCAGGGCACTCGCACCCAGCTACAGGTGTCCAGCCCATTTGTCTCCAGTGGCAGGCAGCAGTAGTGCACTCATGCAGAAGCATCTCTCATTAGGCCAGGGGCACCCAAAGGCTCTTAATGAGTATCACACTTCTCAGAAATGTCTCATAAGTCATTCTGGTGTTGCCATGAAAGGAAATTGCATGGCAATAAAGCAGAATTATTTGGTTCCTATTAATTAACCAGAAAGGTGGTAAACATTAACAATCTTTGAGAATCATGTGATGCATACAGATGTTCAGGTTCCCCTCTCAGCTCAATACTGTTTTAGTTTATTTCATTTGGAGGTTTCTGGAGGTGGGCTGTCTCAAGGATCATGTAGCATATGACAGCACGCTGAGGGGGAGTTAAACATCCAGCACAGGAAGGAAAAGCAGCAGCCATGCCTCCCTGCATCATCAATCACTGTCATATCCTTTGCCCTATAGCAGTTCAGGGAGTTGGTATGACAGCACTGGCTGCAGCAGCGTTCACCTTTCCAGCAGAGCAGAAAATGAAATGAAGATCCACATATTCTGCTGCATCTTCACTAGGCATATGACCACAGCTTCACTAGGAGGGCCATGGTCTGCAAGTGGCACAGCCAAGTAACTTGAAAACCTCTTCTGGTTACAGGCTGAGGTTCAGCCTGGCTGTAGAGAGGGTGGAAAGGGACCCATTGCTCCTCTGTAGCACACAGGAAAGCCAAGGCCAGGTCTTCTCCTCATACCCTGTTGGTGACTGGGAGAAGGTTCCCTTGTACTCCTCTGCTCCAATAGACAAGACTGGTGCTGACAGATGCCTGAAATGCATCACTGGCACTCGTGTGACCTGCAGCCAGTCATACGCTTGGGAACCATCTGTCAGTGGTCACTCTGGTCATACGGACAGACCGACAAACTCCACATACATGTTGGCCAAACAGCTGTGAAATCCTTACGAAACAGGTGACACCTGTCACCAGCATGGATGTGATAAAGTTTACAGCATCTCTTCTGCTCAAATGTAGCAGTGGCTTGAGATGTCTGATGGATAAGTCTAAGACTAGAAAGGAGGCTCTGTCCTGAGGCTCTGGCTGTGTGATTCCTCCAGACTTCCTGTCATTGCATGAATCACAGCCACCTCCAAGTTTGTGGAAGGGGTAAGAGCACATGTCTCATGAGGTAGCCAGCTAGTTTTGTTTCTTCCTGTCTGCTCTAGGGCATCTCAGCCCTGTTTTTCAAAAGCTTTATTACAGATGCCTTCAAGGATCCTAAGTTTTTCCGGGATGTGGTGACCAGCTTCCTACTCATCCCCGCATATTTGCACATCTAAAAATATAATTGCTTTGAAAAATGTCAGCTGGACGACTTCTGCAGTGTAAACATGGACTCTTCAGCATTATTTGTTCGGGCACAGATATGCAATTGTATGTGCACTTTCAGAAACTGAAGCTTGCGCACATCTCTCTCCAGTGAACATCATGGTTCTGTTAAATTAGCTTCTGGGAAATCACAGATTACATGTTTTTAAAACTTGACTCCATACCCACACACAACCATCCCCTGACCTGAGCCAGCAACAAGAGATGAAGCGCTGTTGGTTTTGGGTAAGAAAATGAGACAGCGATGGTTTATGGATGCACTGCATTTGCAAGTCAAGCTTTTCGTAGTGGAGGCAGGGGTGCAGTCCACAGGTGTGGCTTCTGTGAGAAGCTGCCAGAACCTTCCCCCGTGTCTGACGAAGCCAATGCCAGGCAGCCAAAATGGAGCCACCAATGGTCAAGGCCAAGCCCATCAGCAGTGGAGGTAGCTCCTCTGGAGTAACAGAAGGAGAAGAAGTTACTGTGTAGTAAAGAAGAGCCAGGGAGAGGAGTGAGAATATGTAAGAGAAGCAACTTTGCAGACACCAAGGTCGGTGAAGAAGAATAAGGAAGAGATGTTCCAGGGACCTGCGGTGAAGACCATGGTGAGGCGGCCTGTTCCCTTGCAGCTCACAGAAGTCCACAGCAAAGCAGAGATCCACCTGCAGCCCCTGGAGAAATCCAGACAGGGAAGGGAAAGAGCGTGAGGAATCCTCCCCTACAGAGGAAGGAGCAGCAGAGACACATCTGTGATGAACTGACCACAGTCTTCTCCAACACCCTTCATTTCTAGGGGATGAGGTAGAGAAACTGGCCAGGAAAAAGCAAGGGATGGGGTGGAAGGTGATTTTTTAGCATTTAGTTTTATTTCTTATTACCCTACTCTGATTTGATTGGTAATAAATCCAACTGATTTCTCCTCCAAGTCGAGTCTGTTTTGGCCGTGATGGTAATCAGTGAGTGATCTCTTCCTGTACTTATCTCAACCCACAAGAATTCTCTTCTCTGTCCAGCTGAAAAGCAGAATGACAGAGCAGCTTTGAGGAGCACGGGGTGTCCAGCCAGAGCCAACCCACCACAGCACACCTCGGAGGCAACCATACAACTGCATTTTAAGAGACTCGTCAACCCCCCAGCCTAGGGACAGCCATGGGTGCAAGGGCAGAAAACAGTGCTGAGGCAGAGCTCTAGCACGCTGAGGTGCACCTTGTGGGAGGAATGTGATACTGCCCCAAGGATAAGAGGACATGAAGGCCTTGAGACACCTTGGGATGCAGGCCCAAAGCCAGTTTGCCTTTCTCTTTCCATCGTTTTTCCTTCATGCTGCTGACAGCTTCTTTACTGCACTGCTACACTGTCTCCAGACATCAGATCACCCATTTCACGGTCACAAGTGGAGCATGAAAGTAAGAGCTGTATGGAGATCCTAAGAGAGGTAACACACTTGCCCTTCTGAAGCCAGTGAAGATGACCCAATGGCCCACATCCATTCTTGTTTTTGGAACAGAGAGTACCATAGGGGCACTAAGTTTAAGGACCCTGGGGCCAAATTTGTCTCTGCAGTGGTCCAGGGAGTGTGCAAAACAGGAAAGAGGAGGTATGTGAGCCCTGCACCTTCCCAATACGGCCATGAACAACTCTCAGTGTACAAACCCTATCATGTATTTTTAAATCAGACCTGATAAATGCATCACTGCTGAAGGTCAAAGTCTGTGTGGCTTATGCATCTGGGTCGCTCAGCCTGCAGGTAGTGCAGGAATGCGGATGTTTGTGAGGCAGATTCAGAACTACACAGAAATGTAGTGTTTTACTTCCAGAATAAAAGAAGAGCATGGTGGGAAGAAAAAAAAATTAGGAGAGATCAGGAATTAAGAAAAAAACAAGACAGGGAAGTGGATGAAGCTTTAAGAGAAAGAGAAACAAAGCAGAACATCTTTGGGCACCAGATAGTCAAAAACAATGTTTGTCATTGGCACTGGTTTGTAATTTGAATGTGATGCAAAGCAAAATGAAGAACTGAACCTTATCGCCGTACCCCTTCTCACACACTGGTTCCTGTGGGCAGCACAGCGTGTAGGCACTGGACTCCTACACGTTCAGTCAGGAGATCAGAGCCAGGCTCGATGCAAGGACACCTGAAAGTTGGCAGTCAGAACAAACACTTCTGGACCACAGGAGCCTACCTCAGGTGCATAGGGACTTTTTCAGTCTGTGAAAAAGATTTAGAAGGTAGCTGAAGATAATTACTGCTTGCAACTTCTCTACATTATTTTACAAAGCACCTGTGTGTGATGTCAACACTTTTAACGCAAACGTGAGTGTTAGTTCATTGGTAACACACCAACTCAGTGTATTTCATTCACAAACGCATTTAAGATGAAGAAAACCAAGAGCATTTGGCAAATTGTGGTAGTGGAAACTGGCTGAGCCCTGTTGATTTCCTGGAAACCCTCTGATGGAAAGGGTCCTGCCCACACAATGAGCAGACTCATCTCTGGTGAAATACATACATTAGTAATTTCTGGGAACTAACTGTATTTCAGATAAATTCTAAATGAAAAGCACTGGACCAAATCCCTGGTGAATGGGAATTATGTGTGAAAGTTTTGGTAGCAGGGCACCTGCAGGGGTGACTTCTGTGAGAAGGTGCTGGAAGCTGCCTCCATGTCCAATGAAGCCAATGCCAGCTGGCTCCAAGATGGACCCTACCACTGGCCAAATGTGAGCCCATTAGCAATGGTGCTAGCATGTTTGGGTAATAGATTTAAGAAGACACCAAGGTCAGTGAAGGAGAAGGGGGAGGAGCTGCTCCAGGCACCAGAGCAGAGATCCCTCTGCAGCTTTTGGTGAAGACCACAATGTGGCAGGTTCTGCCACTGCAGCCCATGTGAGTTCACAGTAGAGCAGAACCTACAGGACCTGCAGTCTGTGGAGGACTTCATGCCCACAGCAAGGGAATGCCCAAGGGATGCTGAGACCCCATGGGAAGCTCATTCTGGAGCAGGCAGAACCTGTGCACCCATGAAGTAAGGAGCCTGTACTGGCGTGGGTTTGCTGGCAGGACTTCTGACCNATTTGTGATTTTAACTGGCAATACATTAATTTCCCCAAGCTGAGGCTATTTTGCCTATGACAGTAACAGCAGAGTGATTTCTCTGTCCCTAACTCAATTCACAAGACTTTTGTTATTATTTCTCTCCCCTGTGCAGTTCAGAAGGGGGAGTGATAGAGTGGCTTTGGTGGCCAGCCAAGGTNAGAAAGACGGAAGGGGTGGGGAAAGGTGTTTTAAGGTTTGTTCCTATTTCTCATTATCCTATTTGTGATTTTAACTGGCAATACATTAATTTCCCCAAGCTGAGGCTATTTTGCCTATGACAGTAACAGCAGAGTGATTTCTCTGTCCCTAACTCAATTCACAAGACTTTTGTTATTATTTCTCTCCCCTGTGCAGTTCAGAAGGGGGAGTGATAGAGTGGCTTTGGTGGCCAGCCAAGGTCAACCCGCCACACCTGGAAGCAAAACACACACCAACTATTTTGCCCTCTACATAGACAGCACATGCACATTTACTCCTCATGACTTGCTTCCTCAAAGACATCTCCACGTGTACATCTCCACATGTCCTGAAACACCAGTGCTTGCCTACGATCAGGCCAAATCAGCAGATACTGTCTCCCAGACAAAATGTTGTGAAAATGCACATGTCTCAAAAATGCAAAAATATCTCATCTCATCTCATCTCATCTCATCTCCTCTCCAGGAGTCTCTTGGTCTCCCATTCTGCAGATACCCAACACAAGCACANTCCATGGGAAGAGCCTACACTGAAGAAACTCATGGAGGACTGTGTCCTATGGGAGGCGCCCCATGGTGGAGCAGCAGAGGAGGGTGAGTGGTGCCCCTGCAGAGGAAGGAGTGGCAGAGNAGTAACAGCAGAGTGATTTCTCTGTCCCTAACTCAATTCACAAGACTTTTGTTATTATTTCTCTCCCCTGTGCAGTTCAGAAGGGGGAGTGATAGAGTGGCTTTGGTGGCCAGCCAAGGTCAACCCGCCACACCTGGAAGCAAAACACACACCAACTATTTTGCCCTCTACATAGACAGCACATGCACATTTACTCCTCATGACTTGCTTCCTCAAAGACATCTCCACGTGTACATCTCCACATGTCCTGAAACACCAGTGCTTGCCTACGATCAGGCCAAATCAGCAGATACTGTCTCCCAGACAAAATGTTGTGAAAATGCACATGTCTCAAAAATGCAAAAATATCTCATCTCATCTCATCTCATCTCATCTCCTCTCCAGGAGTCTCTTGGTCTCCCATTCTGCAGATACCCAACACAAGCACAGCAACCACAAAGTGCTAAATTTCAGCTTCATGCTTTGGCACAGCCTTGAAATTCTTTTCTTCTTTGTTCTCTGCTGTCATCAAGGTCAAGAGCCTTGTAATACCCTCTTGCTCCCCAAAGAGTCTTGCTCCTGAGTAGCAGCAGGGGATGTTTGGCACAGACAGATTCAGCAGCATTCCCTAGGAAGATGAAGGATCCCCTAAAAAAAAGACACAGTTCTCTAGAAAACAAAAGACACAACAGTGTCTCATAGGAAAAATGCAAGTCTGCTTGCTCCAGCCTGCTCTGCTACCCAAGGAAGAACAGACCCTGTGAGCACAGAGGAAGTGACTGAGTTTGAGATACTTAAGGCAATTACACAACATGTGTTGTCTTGACATGAAATCTGAAGTGCCTCGATACCAGAGAGTGCAGATGAGCATTCCCATGTTTGCAGACACCATGGCAGGGTACCTTCCTTTCTGGACACCCAGAACATGCCAAAAACCCAGGTGAGCTCACAGAAGCTTTCTTTAAAAAAGAAAAGCAGGTTTCTTCTAATAGAAGTACCAAAAGTAGCAGCTTCATCAGCTCTGGAGTATTTTGAAATTCTTTTCTCCAAAGAACTTACTAAAAATGAAGCAAAAATGAGTGTGAGGAAAGTAACATGGATGTTTTCTTGATTCCTGAAGTGCTTTGTTAACCAACTTCCCCCCATGGTAAGAGGAGATGAACTGTGGCCAAGATCTTTGTTTCCCTTTTTTTTCGTCACATCCGACTCAACTTCTCCTCTCATTTTTAATGAGCCATACATGCTACACCAAGCATTCAAAAGACTCTGGGCAATGACATCTGTAGTAGATCAGCCTGGGAGAGAGAAAGAAGCATGTTTCCTCTGTGACTTATGCTGGCACAATACCAAGCACACCTACCCAACTATTAAACATTTATTGCACCTTTAATAGGTCAGTTACAAATGCAAAATCTTCCAGAAGGGCAGGCTAGAAGGAAAGGGAAAGTACAATTAAAGGTTGCTGCTCTGTTGCAGTGTCAGGACCAGGTATAACACTCTCAATTTCCATTGTAAGACACTGGCAAATAACCTGGCTTTCCTATGGTAAAATCTGATGCTGCTATGGCGGGAGTTGTTGCCTCTGGCAGCTTCCTCATTTCTGCAACTGGATGCACCATTTCTTAATGTGGACATGACTGACCATCTGTGCCATGGCTGTAGTAATACTATCCTTAGCTGTGCCTTTTACTGAATGACACATTTGAGTGGTCAGGAGAGTTAATAGTTCTTCTGGAAGACAGAAGTTTGTCTTCGATATGCTCACGGGAGCTTGGAGAGGTTAACTTGCGACAAGTTAGCACAAGCTTCTGGATCTGGTTTCCTGCTCTTTTTTTCCTTTTCCATCTCCTTTGTTCTTCCTCTTCTTTTTCACTCTTATTTTCATATTTCCTCACTATCCTTTGCATGCCTATGAGGAAATGGAACATGAGTGACTATTGTGTGCCAGAGTCCAAAGCCCGCCAAGAGTAGGTTTTCCATTGGTTAATGCTTTGCAATGTCACACTTAGGCTGTCCAGCTGCAGACCTCCAGCCTACCTCGGGTCTCACCACTCAATGGCGTTTCCTCCATCCACCAACGTGCACTGGCACACAAAGAAGAAAAGACAAATCAAGCCCTGGAAAGCAGATTCATGGCTCCAAAGCCCTTGAACTGCAGATAGGTAAACAGATCTGGAAAGCCACATGGACCTGGGGGGGCATCACACCAGGACCATGTGTCACAGCTCCAGCTCATTCATCCAGATGGACACCATGATTTACAACCTGCCTAACTGATCATCCTGTCAGGGATTACTGCTGCCCACCTTTCCTACCCTGCTTCCCATCTCTCCCAGCAGCTCAGAAAGAACTGAAAATGTAATTTGCTCAGCCTCCCAAACCTATTGAAGGTCTGACCCTGAGCACACTCTGAGTTCACCTCCAGCTCTGGGTGAAGCTCTTCCCTAACTCTGGGACATATTGCTCTCACCTAACAGGTGACAGAAATCAGCACAAGCAAAGTCCAAAAGAAAAGGATGCCTTCCATCACAAGAGCTTTAAAGGTGACTAAAACAAGGCAAATTTTCATTGAATTCCCACCTGGATGTTTGTGATGACTGTGGCATAGCATGACCTCTCCAAAAATACAGTCCTTTTTACTGGCCTACACCTAATTGGTACTGATTAATTCTCCTGAGGGCACGTAAAGTTAAACCTGCTGACTTCCTCTCCCATATTTCTTCCACACATCCAAGGAGTGTGGTAAATATATACTTGCTTATAGTGCATGGGTGGCACACATATTTGTCTATATCTCCAGACCTTTTGCAAGAGAAACTATCTAAGGACTGATTTTTGAAGATTACATTGCATTTTCACTCTGTCTCTCCTCAGGCCACATTTTCTGATATTCAGAAGCAAGCAAACAGACCTTCCTGAATGTCTGTAAGTACTTCCTGGTCCCTTGCCACCCCACACTTGCTGAGAGCCACCTATTGGCCACCATCCTATCCAGTGACTCCTAGGTATGACACATCATACAGCAGTCTGCTGAAGCATGAAATTTGTGTGATTTTCAACTTCTCCACAGCCTACTTGCATATTTTTAACATCCACTCTCTGGCAGCCTGGTGGAGAGAAGTATGTTGCATTTGTGGTTGTGAGGAAGGTGGGTGGGAGTGAGGGCACATGAGAAGCTGAGGCCCTCGTGGTTGAGTGACTGTGTACATGGGACAGCTAATTGTTGAGCTAAACAATGAGACATTCCACAGTTTAAAAAAAAAAAAAAAANAACAATACCAAGTTTAAAAAAAAAAAAAAAAAGGAAAAATAATAAGAAAACAGAGTGTGTTTTCTGGGTGTGTAGATTTTTTTCCCCATTTAGAGGAAACGCATTCCTCTGTACCATTTTTACTATGTGCTGTCATGATAGTAATTACTACACTCTAAGAATCAAGGACAGATCACATAAATTATATTACAGTTCAGTTATTTTAGGCATCCATACAACAATCCTAGAGCAACATTTTGGACTTCAAACTGCTGTATGCCTAAGCCTGTTTGCTTACACATGGCACCTGAGGAGGGAGGCACCTCTCCTTCCAGTTTAGAAAGGGTTTACCCACCCACACTCGCCTATAGAAAGCTGTTGGTTTCTAAGAATTTATTATCTGGGTGGGTTGCTTTCTGCCTTTGCTTGCACTGGCTTCTGCAAGAGCCACACAATGCTAGGCCAAGCTGGGGCATTCAGGAGTCGGACTTTGAAGGTAGTCTGGGCTTCTTATCATTTTATCCTGCCAGGCAGCAGGTTTTAAAGCAAGGTGCCTTGGCTGATGAGGAATTCCTGCTTTCTCTTGAGCCAGCAGCAGCAGCTGCACCTCCCCAAAGCAGCACAGGGCACATGTATCAGCTGTGTCTGTCAGCCACAGGGGATATGGACACAAGGGCAGCAGGGACCAGCTGGAGGAATCTGGAAGAAAATCTGAAAGCCAACAGAAACCACCAAGCCCTCATGGTGTTGCTTCTCACCCACAGGCATCCTCGCTTCTCTAGTGATGCTACCAAAGAAAAAAAGGGGATGCTTATGGCATCTAACAGGCAGGGGAAGAAGCAGCGAGAGTAGCATCCAAAGTGTTTCGGGCAGACAAAACCTACCAGGTCTGGAAAGAGCTAAACAGGAGGTGACCTGCTGTGGTGCAACTAAAGTTGAGCAAAGGAGATGCAACCACAGGCCAGAAAAGAGCTTACTAGTTCTGCTACTGTAGTATGCCACACACTTAATAAACTTCCAAAATAAAAAATGACTTATTCAGTTTCCACCACAAGCAAAGCAATATATGAGGGCACATTCTGTTGGGATGGGTTGGTACCCGTATCCAAGCCAAACTGTCTTTTGTTTTCTTTTTCTTTTTAAGGAAGAAGTGTATTTTTTATCCAGGACCTGCACTAAGTTTTCCCATTTGCTCAGCTGTATCCCAGAGCAAACCTTTCACAGGCTGGTAACCCAGCTGCTAAAACCTGCAGAAACAGCCCATTCGTGACAACCTGGCACCAATATCCCAAAACCTAACCCTTCCTATGTCCCATGCAGTGGGAGCTGGAGTCAGCAACCTCCAGAGCCCAACATGAGATCCTTCCAGCCCAATAGAAAGAGAGGAGAGCTGTGGCAGACCTGTTTTGCCCTGTGGGGTGGGCAGTGGTGCAGCATGTGGTGAAACAAAGCATGTCTCCAAAACACTGAGAAATAAACAAGACAGATGGGAACTGAAGGTTCCACCACAGAGTCCCCTCGGATGGGAAGGCTGAGTTGTTTCTGTGAGGAGCCTTTCTGGTCCTGGCTGAGTCGCTCCATGAGGGCAGCTACGGGAGATGGTCAGTGTTTACCCCGGGCAAGCACCGCTCGCGTCGCTGAGCCTTCTGCCCTGCAGAAAGGCTCGCATCCCACAGATAAAAGGCGCCACTCCGCGCTTTTGGTGGTGGGAAGGAAAATAACAAGGGAAAAAAAGGAAAGAGAGAAAGTATTCCCATGATTTATTCCCGCCTTCCAGCTCTGCAGCAGCCCCGCTCTGCCCGCATTACGGGCAACACCAGCTCCCTTTCTCGTAAAGGCGAGCAAACCGCCGCGTCAGAGCTGCTCCGCGGGGGGACGCGGGGGGGCGAGGAGGCCGAGAACTTCCTGCTCATCGTTACACAGCACTTTTCCAGACTTCCTGGGATTTCCTTTCTTCCGCTGCTACTGCCGCATC
>VZTF01005862.1:914516-946181 GCA_013397755.1 Cnemophilus loriae
CCTGCTCGGGCTGCCCTGGGCTCCCGAGAGGCCTTGGCCTGCAGGAGATGGCGGGTGCGAGCCCGTGTGCTGCCCGGGCAGGCGGAGCCTGCTTCAGCCATGCGGCGGGAACGGGAGAAACCGCGCGGAGGGCTCGGTCACACCAGAGGGAGGGGACAAATAACTGCGCGACCTGAGGCTTCGGGGGGTCGGAATGAGCTGCGAGGTGATGCAATTTCACATTAAGCCAGGTTGTTGCTCATCGCACTTTAAACTCTTAAGGAAAAGGTTTCGTTTCTTAAGCGGGTAACAGGGTACTACAGCGACACGAGGAGAGGACACAGTCTTAAGCTGCGTCAGGGGAGGTTTAGGCTGGACATTAGGAGGAATTTCTTAAAAGACAGACGTTGGAATGGGTCTCGCAGGGAAGTGGTCGAGTCACTGTCCCCGGAAATGTTTAAAGAACTGGACGTGTCACTGAGTGCCATGGTCTGGTTGACAGTGCGGTGTTGGATCACAGGTTGGACTCGGTGATCTCAAAGGTCTTTTCCAACCTAACTGATTCTGTGATACAGTACCCTAGCTTAGCAGTCCCGATTTGCCTTATGTACTGCTAGTGTGTAGGGGACCAGGTGGTGGCTTTCTTAGAGCTTGGCGTAAGTTCTGTTGCATTTTTGGGTAGGACATCATGGAAAAACTAATCCGTTCTTCTTGACTTGAAAGGAACTGCTAGAGCCCATTCCCCATATTCAAACAGCAGGAGTTGCTGGCATAAGAAGTATTTCTCTTGTTATGGTGCTGTCTGACATACTCACAACGCTAATGCAGCACATCACTGTTTGGATGATTCTGTGAATACAAACACATCTGTGGCTCTGAGATACAGAATAGTAATAAAGCCTAGACCAACACATGGAGAATACCCTGCTGGTGATGAAATAGCATGTGGTCTTGTGCACAGCAGCTGATGTGGTTGATAGACAACAATAGGGTATTTGTTAGCTGTAACTTAGGATCCCGAGTCTCAAAAAATATTCTCCGTGCAAACTTAGCAAGTTCTTCATTTCAGGAAAAATCCTGTTGGGCTAGTCTCACCTTTTGAACTTGAAATTTGTTACAACTGTCAGCTTGATCTCATTTTGAGGCATCTGCAAGTGATGCTGTGTGGCATCCTGTAGGGCCCCAAAAAGTCACTCAGCGAGGTCTTTAACAGAGCTTATAGTTGTTGCTGTACTCTGAGTTAGACACAGGGGAGAAATACCAACAAGATGTTCTCAAGCGGTCAAAACAACAAAAAAGACTTTACTGGCTACTTTAGAAAATCAGAGAACTTTGGCAAAAGGTTTAGTGCAACATTCAGTCAACATAAAACACTTCTCAAAGCATTAACTTAGTCCATTCAACTTAGCAAACTCTAAGCCTGTTTGATTTCGAGTTACTCAAAAATTCTGAGAAGAGGGAGTTAGAAGAAGAAGAAAGAAAAGACATTAAAAAGGACACATAGCTACTAACTCCTGGATCCCAGCGGTGTTCAGCTGATAGAAATTCCAAGAGGAGGTAGGGTCAAGACATATGCTAGCAGCATGTTTGGCCTTAAATACCGCTTGCCTCCAAGTGTGCCTGTGATTGGCGGCCACCGTGTGTCTGTAGGGATGGGGGATGTCGGGCAGTGCACTGCCTCACCAGAGCAAGGCCTGACCTGAGCCTTCCCCCACACATTTGCACCCCAAAATGTTTCGATACCTCAGTCTTTCCAGTCTCTCACACATCCAAGTTTGTTTCCAAGTTTGTTTTCTAGGCTGTTCTCTTCTACAATCCGTTCACTTTATAAATGAAAAGCATGTCAGACCTTTCCCACTGGACCGCAAAAGTGTTGACATCTGATACATAAATATACAAACTAACACTTGTGACCACAGTTTAAAAACCGGTGAATGCAGGAAGCTCCTTAAAATGAATGAAATGCCTTACCGTTGGGTCCTGGGGAGAGAATGGTCTGTGAGTGGAACCTGAAAATGTTATTCTCCTTTGCATCTCTTACCCCTTCTCTGTTTGTGTGGCACAGGAGTGGCAAACTTTTGGTGTAAGGTTTGAGGATTTTTTTACACACAGGAACAGATTAAACATGGCAAGTCAAACCTGGCACTGAAGGAAGAGCCTGTTCTAAGTTAGCTAGGCTTCTACTATCCTCCTAGCTATGAGCATTGATTAATAGTCTGCTGCAGTTAAATCACAGTTAAAGCAAAGTTTTTTTGCTCGTTCATGGAGGGAGTGTAGACTCAACAGTCATGCTGACAACAGCATTTTAACATCAGTGACACCCAGAGTATTCAAGCACAGTGCAGCTGGGATTTCTGGATTAATTCTGGTTTTCAGCAAAGCAGGTTTGTATTCTTCTCTGATACAAAAAGGAAAACCCGTTCTTGCACTGTCTGCAAGAGCTTCTATGAGTGAGAGCTAGCTAGATGTGGCCATTCTCCCTACACACCTCTTCAGAAACAGACTAGCTTCTGAAGAATGGCTACTTTCAGGGTGCGTGACTGATCCCTCTGTAGTACCTGCTAGAGCACAGAAGGAGCAGTATTTTGGTCGGTTTTTAGTGGCCTTGAGATGAGTGACTAATGTAACTTGTAAGAGGGTTTGACTAGGGGACATACTGCCTTTTATAGCCAGAGCTAATGGGGTACATAAACTTAAAGAGCTGGTGCTGCCAAAGCTTTCCTCTTCATTCTAGCTGCCTCTCTTGTTATTTGAGTTAAAGGAAATGCTGAAAAGTTGCAGCTTCGGCTATAGGTGATAGTTTTAGAAGTGATGCGTGCTAGGGAGTTCAGGCAGTTGAACCTTTGGTCTGTTTATGCTAGCTTCTGTATTTAAAAGACCTCACTAAATTACATAGTAACCATGGGCAGTCAGCTGATGACTGGGCAAGTTCAAGGGTGACTTGATACGTAGTGAAAATAATGTTTACGCTCAACCTTTAATCAAAGCTGCCAGATAATGTGGACCCTTATTATCTATTGCTGAGAGCATCAGACTCCTTTCAGCACCATCTGTGGCCAGCAGCTTCCTTTTTGAAGCATTACCTGGTGCTGGGAACCTCTGAGGCACTGGAGGCTTTCATTATTAGAGCTTCTTACTTGGCCCTTGGGAACAGATGCCTGTTATCAGTGTGTTTGTTGAAGGTAGCAGGCCATTTTCTGCTGGACAATACAAGTCAAATGAGGTCTTGTATGTGCTCAGGGAGGTTGTAGTTAAATTTTTAAGAAAAAAAAACCCGAATAACAAACCAGTATTGACCAGCATACTAACTGAGGTTTCCCCCAGTGAGCTGCTACCTGGAGAAAATGCTGTTTAACAAAGCTGTCAGATCCTCTCAAAGCGTGACAAAATACTCTTGTGATGGGAGGTTCCCCTTCTGGTAACAAAGATTTAGTTTTTTATAAGAAAGCTTGTCACTTTACAGTTAACATGAAAGGTAACTAGTGAAGTCAGTCGGACAGGTCAAGCAGCTTGCTTTTTGCTCCTGCTACTGTCTTCCTTCCTCCAGGGAAATTAAGCTCACTAGAAAAACTTTCAGAACTTCTCACTAGTTCGATATTTTTTAACTTTCGGGGGTAACACCTTTGGACCCAGCATCTCTTTTCACTGTCCTGCAGCAATTTTGGCTGATAGCAGAGATGATTTGCAGGGTAACACTTGATTTGTAGTCAGGACCAGGTCACTGGTGGTGAATGGTATGTGACCAGCTGTAATTATGATGCTGTCCCACTTTCCCTTTGTTCTGTGAAATAGCAAACCTGAGGTGTGTGGCCGTATGATGAATGCATTCCAGGGCTGGGCTTCCTTTTGCAGAATACAGTAATTATGTAGCTGGACAGGAGATTTGTGGGTTAAAAGAGGATGGTCTAACTGGCAGCTGCGCGAAGTGGAATCAATAGAGTGGTGATGTTACAGTGCACAGGTCTGAGAAGTTATACCAAAATTCAGTAGTAGGATTTCAAGGCCAAGAGGAGTGAGGCTTGATTGAGGAACTTATGGTATAAGTAAGCCCACTGGGAGGGAGTAGCGAGCATGGATTGCTGTGTACAGGGAGATTAAACATTGTTGACAGGAATGGGTGCAGGAATGCATACTATGTCAGTACAGGAGTAGGGCAATGTCGGGAGACAGGAAAACTTAACTGTTCCTATCTCTTTCAGAATGAGAGTAGGTGGTGTGGAGTGTTACTGCTGGTCTTATAGCAGAGTAGACTGTGACTGTCCAAGATGCAAGGGTGGAAAAACCAACATGGATGCTGTGCCTCTGAAAAGAGCTGCGTGGGGAGGGAAAAAGTCTGTTAACAGGGAGATGTAATGCTGAGTGTATTCAAAGTTACAGGAAGCTGTGAGGACTTTCACACAGGATTATACATACATAGGAATGCTCATCCAGGATCTCTGCTTGCTTGTTAAATATACTTATGTCCAGTTTGAATGTGTGCACTTTTGGCTCCTCACCTGCATGAGATTCTTTAGCTTAACAGAGTCAAGTCTTAACTTATTGTGGCTGATTGCAGAAGCAAGTATGAATTGATTAACTCCTGCATTGCAAAACCAACCCCTGTGTACATCTGGCAGTAACCATACTGCTTTCAGTCAGCCGTTGCTGACAGGACTCCAGTGCTTTGCTCTGTTAAGCTGAGGGGGACTAAAACAGCTATCTTTTGAAGTTTTCTACTAACAGCTCTCCTGAACCTTGATTGCCAAGACAACAAAGTTGAAAATTATTGAAATGGCTTGTACTTTCTTTGACAAAGACAGTGTCAGGAAGTAAGTGATCAGCACTTTCTGCTTCTGCCTGAGCTATTTGTTTGCTGCTTGCTAGCATGCAAGTATTTATTGCTTTTAATGTCTTTCAGTTCTATTAAAGCATTCACTTTTTGACCAGCAAAAATGAGTAATGGCGTGTAAGGATGTTTAGTTCCAAAAAATATTGTCCAGAGATGATTCATGTGACTAAGTGCAACACACAGACTTGAAGACTCTGAATAAGTATTGGGTGTTTACTTGTGCAGTCGGTATGTGTAGCATTGCTTTGGCTAGCGATGTCAAATGTGGGTTCACTTGGGAAAATAACTATCCTATGAGGTTGCTTTTGAAAACATGCTTTAGAGTAAAACACACAATATCATTTTAATGTTAGCCATTGATTGGAAAAGTCACCAGAGTGGAGGACTGTACAAAGGTTTGTGTCTGTCCTTTTCAAATTCTGCAGAGGAAAGCCTGTCCCAGAAGAAAATGAAAGTCTTACTGCCAAGACAGAAATGAGAATATGGATTACAAAAAACTGTAAGGATCACATTTTGGGGGTAGCACAGAGCTGTCAGAGTTGAGCATCATAACTAGAGAATTTCTAGCTTGTTTCCACAATTCAACGAGTTAGACTGACTGAGCATTGTGGTTGTTTTCTAATTGGTGACTTGTAAGACACTGACTGCTGCTAGCACGAATGAAAACAATTCATACTGAAGCACTTACATGATGGTACAAATAACCCAGTTAAGTGTTTAGGAGTTTCCATAATGATTAGTGTGTTAGGTCTGAGAGCAAGCCAGCATTGGAATTAGTCTTATATCATTTAGGAAGGGAGGGGGAAAATCATTAATGTGTTCCATATTTTTTTTTTGTAGGTTGAATTTGAGGCAGAACTGAAATCTGCTGGTGAGAAGCTTATAGTAGTTGATTTCTCTGCCACATGGTGTGGACCATGCAAAATGATCAAGCCCTTTTTCCACGTAAGTAGTTTTTCTGGGTTTATTTCTGCATTAAATTGTACATAAATGTTTGTGTTGCTTGACAATAACATGGAAGAAAGTTGTTTTTGCTTTATGTGATTGCCAGCATTTTCTGGAAAAGTGAGAAGTTGCAGAAGTGTCTATTTTTAAGACTACCAAGTGAAAAAGTGAACCTTTGATATAGCTGGGAACTAATATTGAGGTTTAGCTTTTGTCCTGGTGCTTACGTGCACTTCAGGTCTATAGAGACCTGCCAGTTGCATTGCCTTAAGTGGTGGGATACAGAGAGGAAACAATGCTTATCCTTCTGTACATGGTTAATGTAACTTCTCCAGCTGCATTTAGGTGGCCGTGTTATCTCCTGATAAGGTATGAGAAGCTGTAGCCTCTTTTGGTGATCAGCTGAAGGCTGCAAGAGAAGGCCTTCCATTTATGTCTTGGGATATTTGAGTCTTTGTGGGGAGAACACGTTTCCACAGACTCCTCCAGAAACAGTCTAGAGCAGAACAGAAAATTTTTGCTCTGGTAGTAAAATAGCTGCTTTAAGATAACAAAGCATGTTTTGCTAGCGGCTTAAGCAGCACCAGCCTTTCAATTTATATGAATGCATCTTTTCAGGAAGCTTTCCTGGAACACTGTAACTGCACAGTTCTTTTTATTTCTTTCTAGAGTTTGTGTGAGAAGTATGATAATGTGGTGTTCATAGAAATCGATGTGGATGATGCCCAGGTAAGGTCTGGGGTGGTGCTGAGGGAGGACAGCTAAGGACTTCCATGCAAGTGACAGACAAGAATTCAAAATGTCATACTGAAAGAAAACAAGAGTTTACTTCAACTTAAAATTGAAACAGAGGGATTTAGCTGGAAAGAACTTTTTTTTCAGGGAACACCTGAATAGAACAAACCACCTTGGTTATCAGCACACTAGAAGTCCTATGGCATGTGTTGGATAACTTGGAAGCACTGACCCTTTACTTTGGGAAGGAGCATTAGTCTAAGGTCTTAAGATGCTTTGATGCAATCTTCCTTAACCCTACTGATCTGTCTGGTCCCTCCACTGCTCTTGGCACTGTTTCCTCTTTCATTAAAAACGAAATTAGGTCTTGAATTAAGTGCAATAAAATGTCTGCTGTATTGCAGTTTCAGCATTGTCAAATAGGTACTTGAAAAATATCACGTGGAAGCCCAAGAGTTGCCATAGGGCTCTTGAGTCTTACAAACAGCTGTCTGTTTTGATGCAGAGGTCTGTTTGGTTTTTTTCCAAACACAGGTTAGGGTTTTTGCTGTTGCATGAATTAAATGTTGAAGAGGGGATCTTTAAGGCTTACTTCAGGGAGATGTTAACACTGCACTGTTTTTGCTAGTGATGGACTAGCAGAAGTGCTTTTGCTTTATCTTGAGCAGTAATGGCTTTACCTTTACCCTGTCACCTGAACAGAAGTCAGCTAAAGTGGGTTCTAAATTTAACATCCTTGAGAATATGCCCAGTTGAAGATTGTTTTTTGTCTCTTTCAGGATGTTGCTTCACACTGTGATGTGAAGTGCATGCCAACGTTCCAGTTCTACAAGAACGGAAAAAAGGTAGGCTTTGCCTTTTTGGAACTGGAGCAGGCAAGTTAAACACTTGAAAGAAGATTGAGAGTGTTGGACTACTTAGTCTGCTTTCTCTTGCTTATATCTCTGTGGCACCGCTAGCATTAAGACACTCCTGAGAGCAAGCAAGTTCATCTTAGTACCGAAGGAAATGTAACCAGCAGTTAACTGGTGATGCAAACTGTGTTGTTCACAGGTAGTGAACCGAGTTAGCTACAGTCAATCTTGCACCCAGAGCTTCATGAGAGATAGTGGGGTGAGATGTCTGTGTTAAGATTGCTGGTCTATCTGCCTAGCACCCTGCTTTTTACTGGGTCAGTGTTTATCTGGATGCAGCTTGTGTTCAGACAGAGATGTGACTATAGGTGCCTATGGAATCCCACCCAAACAGAAGTCTCTGACCTGGTTGAGATTATATACAACAAACAACTGTTTAGCTTATTTCACAGAGAGGCTGTATAACCTTTGAAGTGAAGGTCCTGTTCCTGTCAGAGGACTGAAAGACCTCTTGTGTCTGCTCTGCCGAGAGATGAATGAGATGAGATGCAGATTGTGCTCTGACAGCACAGTGGGCTGCCTGTGCAGAGTCGTTAGAGTAGCTCTCTGCCTGAACTTGCTGAGCTGAATGTGTTGTCTTAGGCTTTTAGTTTGCTAAGGAAGCTGAAGGTAGGCTTTTCTAAAGGAAAACGATGCTTGGGTGTAAGTTTCATGGCTGAAGGCAATGGAATTGCACCTTGGGTAGTTGAGTGTCACATGCAGGGTGACTTTCAGTTCAGTATGAACCTTTGACAGTTTTATTAGGGTGAACTTCCAAATCTTCATGATGTTTTTGGAAGAATTGCGATTACAGCGTGACAGTCAATGTGTGGCTTTTTCTATCAAGCAAGCAGTTTCATGGCCTGTAGTGTAGTCTTCTCTGTACCTTGCACCCCTGTAGGTACTGGAAGACAGAGCTGCTGTTTTTGAGACAGCAGATGAATGTTGCCTCTATCTTTTTGCTGTGTAAGTTACAAGAACAGTTCTCACAGGAGAAGCGAGGCGCAGGGTTAGGTCATTTGGAGCACTCCTTCCAGAATTTGATTGGTAGGATCCTGAGCAATTCAAGGTGACTTTGAGCTGCCTCTGATATGTGAGGACCTTCAGAGTCTCTTCAAGCCTCTCTTTGAGTCTTATACAATACTGAATCAGGATCAATGGTAGTCTGGTAGTGAATTTTGACAGCCTTTTATCTCAAGTTTTGCATGAGTTGAGACGAGTGGGAAATAAATACATTAACATCTGCAAAATACTCCCTGTTTTGAAGGTGGCAAAAATTCTAGTTTTTAGCAGAGTTGAATAGGTGTGTATGTGACTGGATGCTATGCAACTAATGTTAAGAAGCATTGAATGCAAGAGTTCTAAAAATCAATCTCTCTTTACAGGTGCAGGAGTTCTCTGGGGCCAATAAAGAGAAGCTGGAAGAGACCATTAAAAGTCTAGTCTAATCTCCAGACATGAAGACATTGAAGCATGACTGCTTTGGCTAAATTACAGCCTGCAACTTTTCTACTTAAAAAAAAAAACTAAAGAAGCTAGCTAGATTAAGTGGTGCAAACTATCTTCTTGGTCCATGGATATGAGTACAATAAAGTATAAACTCTTCACTTTTGGATATTGCTGTGTGTTTAACAAAAATATTAAGAATTTAATTATGCCAGGTAGGTGTCAGGTTTTGCTGCATTAAAGGAATACTGTCTGTATACAAAGACTTGTCAAAGGCAACCTCATCTATTGTTGGTTTGGGATAGCCGTGACAGTTGCTTTAGGAGTCTGCTGCCACCTTACTCCGATGGTAGTCACCAGGCTATAATCTGGTTTACAAATACAGAAGGGGGAGTTGGAGAAAAGAGGGGGTAGTCCCTGGGTGGGATAGTTCTTTCTTTTGTTACATCTTTTTAACTAAAAGTCTTTTAAAATGTTTGAAGCTGCATTTTAGACTTCAAAGCTAAGACTTGTCCTTCCAGAGCACAATACCAATCCTACCATGGAAGTGCAAGGCAGGACTTGGACCTGCTGTCTTTTTGCCTTTTCAATTCTGCCTTGCCATTGGTATGTGTACTTTCTGGTTCTACTAGTAAAAAAGTGTGTTTAGCCTGAGTTGGGCTGCTTTGTTCCTAGGCAGAAGTCTGGAACAAATGACTGAAGAAGTAAAACTTGTAATGTTTTGAGGTCAAGAGAATTTAGATTTATATACTCTTGTAATTTTCACTTTATAGTGCTGTTGCACTCTTAGAACACACTGGACTCTGTGGTCCTCCAATCCTGAATCAGGCTGTCTAGATGAATGCTGACCTGCCAGCCTTTTTTATACCTGCCATTTACCTACTCTTGGCATTGTTAGTAAGGGAAGGGGAACAGTGTTTTTTCCACTGTATCAAAATGGCTTCCTTGCTGGCTTGGATGTTGTCCTGTATGAGAACTCAGTAAAGAAGGGAGCAGGGCTGTAGCTAGCAGTGGGTACAGATTCATGAGCTGTGCTGCTCACTGAGTATCACTCATGGAAAAGCTAGACTTCCTGCTGCATATGCAGACAATGTGGAATGAGTGAGCCTCTTTGTGGTAGGGAACTCACCCATGACTCAGCCTTACACTCACTTCACAAGCATGCATGAATTTCTTGATGGCTCTGGAAGACTGAGGGCCTTGAACAGCTTAATTATGTTCCCAATTTGAAACAAGATTTTTCTAGTCCAAGAAGTGGCCACACCCTTTACTTGAGGATGAGCCATCAAGGTTCTTCTTGGATGTAAGTTCTGAGTTGTGATTATGCAATGAGAAGAACATGGAAATATTTTCCATGTAGCTCTGGCTATTTGACTAAGAGAAGTGCAGCTGTGTGTTTGAACAACTGTTCAAAGGTAAATGGGAAACCACTACCCCAAGTGGTGGTATGGACAGACTCATGAGGAGAGAATAAAATGAAGCTGTAGCAAGAATGCATTATTAACACCACACTATCTGCAAACAAGCATTGCTTTTGAAAGCAGTTTCTGTGTGGCCTACTTATTCCCTCTGGGCAGTAACTGTGAGCAAGAAAAGTTTTAAAAATTCCTCCTGAAAGTTCCAGATGAAGTTTAGTAAGAGGCCTTGGCATCCCACTTCATCCTTAAGAAATAATACTGAAGTGTGCTGCAACATACAGGATTTCTGCTGAGGCGAGGCCAGACCAGGTTGTTGCCTATTACAGCAGGGGGAAGGTGCAGTCAGTGGCGCATTGCTGCTTGTCTGTTGAGTTTGACTTAATACTTGAGTTACTGTTTTAATAAGATGCTACTCTGCAGTAGCGTTGGACAATCCAGGTAACAGTGACTGGAAATTCAAGTCATGATTGGGAAGACCAGAATAGCTGGAATATCTCTTGTCCTGAAGCACGGGGTGCAAAGCAGTTCTTTGAAGGGCAGTGAATTCCTGTGCTGCAGTATCTTCCCCTCCCAAGAACTGATATGTAGGCACACTGTGATGAAAATAACTTGCATAGCCTAATTTGAAATATGTTCTTTTAGGTTTGGCTCTTTGAGGAATATGCAGTGAAGATTTCCATGTTAGGTAAACTCTCCCTTTAAAGGAAACAACACATGCTCCTCAAATGCAGTTATACCAGAATTTGACTGTTTGTAGTTGGCCCTTGTCATTACAGGTCATGGAAAACAAAGCCTATGCTTTGTTCTGGTTATGTGTAAGGAGCCTTGGTTCCTAGAGCAAAAGTGCCTTTACTGGGAGGAGAGAACCCTAGGATGGGAACTGGCTTGAGTCTTTCAACAGGCAAGGACAGGGTGTTTCAGTCTTTAACAAGCCTAGGTATAGCAAATAAACACTGTTCTAGATGGGATGAGTATCCTTGCTAAAGCCTAGGGCCACGAGCCCTCCCACATGGGTATTAAGTAATGATACTTCACAGAGCTCAGTGGGTGCATTTTTTTGCTTGTTTTTTGTGTGAAGGTGTGAGGCCAGTATTGCTATGTGCCAGGCAGCAGCACAGCATTCATTCTTTCATTAAACTCTGTGGTCTGCTTCTTGCATGAACAGAATTGGCTGCTTTGATCCAGTGATCTGAAAAGATGCCTTTAAGAGGGAAGTGGTAGGTGGCCAACTGACCTGAATGTTTGGTAAAGTTGCTGTACATGGCAGAGAAAAAGCAACAAAGAAAGTTCTCTTCTGGGAATAAGGGTTTCAGGAAGTTCTCCCCTCAGGCAATGACTACAGTCTGTGTCATTTGGCTGTGAAATAGCTGGGATCTGTGCCTTGCTGTCAAACAAGAAAAGCAAGATGTTTTTGTCTGCAGGCCTGTTACATAGCTTGCTTATAATGGGCTGGCCAACAGGAAGAGTACTTCCTTGAGTACAGCAATTAAAACAGATAGCTGGAATAATTAGGCTTGATGAGAGAGGACTAACTAACATGAAAGGAAGGGCCAAGGGGTCACAGTGAGTAGACAAGTAAACCGTGCATGATCAAATTGCAGTGGAATAGTGACACTCCTTACCTTCATCCTGGGGTTCTGAAAGGGCTCTTGTGCACTTTGGGGAAGTGTATGTCATGCAGGTGGGGTGCTTAACCACCCACGTGTCTTCGATCTCTTGCAGCACTCAACCTAACTTCAACTCCAGCTAGCCAACTGCTTTCCATTCTTTCCTTGACCTGAATGAAGTTAGACTTTGATTCTCTCTGGAATGATTCCAATAAGAGCACGGCAATAATTTTAATGTTTAATTTCTTAACTGTTCATGCATCAAAACTGGATCTACCAAGCTAAAAAATGACTTCTATTGTTTTACTGATGCCAACAAACTGGCATAGCGGCTCCTCTGTGTTGTGCTCTATTGACACGCAGCTTTCAGCCACCCAAGGAATTGGCTTGAGGAGCATGCTGTTGAAATCCTTGCTCGATTAACTCTGTTGTGCTGGTCCCTGGCCCTACGTGAAGGGTGAGAGAGTCTGACCTGGTGAAGGTGTCTTACAAGATGCTTTTTCTTATGTGCTCTTGTTCCTTTCTCCCTGCTGCTATAGTGTAGCGCTTTTATTTAAACTCAGATATCACAGAGGGCTTGGCTTTGGCCATTGGTTAAGTCCCTTTTGGAGCCAGCTGTCACTGGCTCTATCTGATGTGGTGGCAGCTTCTGGTCCTCACCAGAAGCCACCTCTGCAGCCTCCCCAGTAACAAAACCTTGGTAAGGATGAACTAGATGAGTTTCAGAAACTTGAAAAAGTCTTGAGGAGATGTTGGAGAAGGACATCCACCCAAAATGCAGTTTTCCCTCCTCTGGCAAGAGGAAGCTGAGATGGTCCAGGTTGGTAGACAGACAAGGTGAGGGAGGCATGGGAGAGGCATGAAGTCCTATCTCTGCCTGCAGCTGACAAACAGAAGCTTGTGACATGCAGATTGCCACAGGGTGGCTGCAGCTGTCTGTGGGTTTTATACATGCGTGTATGCGCTGGCAATGCCTTGTCCTTGTACCTCTTTGATAGTGCTGGGGTGATGGTTGTACCTCGAGCTAATGGGCTAGAGGGGAATGCTTGAGGGAAGGTGGGCTCCTACTATCCTGGTGGCACCATCTGCCTGGCTTACAGGAATTGAAGCATTTGTCAGATATGACAGAGGTAGAAACAGACTCTAGGAGGTGGTGAAGCCAGGCATTATGTCCAAAGGCATAGAAGGAGGAAGAGTTTTAGAACAGGCTTGGGTCATCTCCCCTCTACTTGAGTAAGCTCATGACATTTTCTCAGAGAGACAATGAAGTCAGGGATTTCACCTTTCTTTTCTGTTTTTCTTTCTGTATCTGTTTCTAGTTCCTCTGAGAGGGGCACTGGGGGGAGAGCAAAGACACACACCATGAACAGTAGTCACAGCTGTGAAGCCTGCCGATAAGGGAAACACAATGGGCAGTTTTAGCACTGCTTAGCAGGATTGCTCCAAAGGCTTTCAGCTTCCTAGGAGGCTGAGCCCACACTGAGCTAGTGGTGATGGGCAAGATAGGGACAGGAGGCATGTCCCTACACTGCAGGCAATGGCCAGCAGCAAGCTAACCTGTTTGGAGCCAATGGTGTGAGATGAACAATTAAAGTTAGGGCTCATGGGAGCAAGATAAAAGCAAAGGATCCGAGTATGGCTTGCTTGTTTCAGTACAGGCAGAGGTGGTGGCAGGTTTAAGGTTGAATTTGATCCAGCTGGAGAATAGATCTCATGTAAGAACGGATGCTGTGGTTAGGCCATGGTGTCTCATGACGCCTCCTGTGGGCACCGACCCGGGGGGCACCATGAGAGAAGCTCATCAGGCAGCAATGCATTCCAGGGCTAACTCCCTGATTTCAACAACCCACAGCCCTTTGCAACGATTCCCAGTGCTTCCTGAGGCCACCTTTGGTGTGACAGGCCATGGTGAACTCCTCAAGGAGAGTACCCATTGTGTCCTGAGTTCAGACAAGTTATTGTCACCAGCCCCAGCTTGACATTGCTTAGGAACAGGACACAAAAGTTGCACATTTTTGAGCCTGGAACAACTCTAGACACTGCTTCATTTTGCACAGGCAAGCATAAGGTGTTAAGCAGTTAAACCACTACTCTAGAAATAATGATATGTATAGATGAAGAGCTATTTAGCCAACAAATGACGAAGCCTGCAGCTATTTACATTTAAGATTAAATAAACCCTTCCTCGTGCTCTCATATATTACATCCTCAATTAACCAGGATAATAAAGTCTCAAGAATCCCACTGCTCCCCTCCTTGCAAAATGTAACTTGTGTAGTGGCACAAACATGGCCATGTGGACTGGAGAAAAGCAGCACAAAAAGACCAGAGATGAGTATCACCCACAGCTGCAAGGTGATTGAAGAATGACCACTGCACCCTGGGCAGAGCTGACACCCTTTCCACCTTTGCAGACACATGCAATGGAGAACTTCTGTAGTGCTGAGGAGGCTCAGAGGTGTGTGGTGTGATGCTGGTTTTACACAAAAAAATTATATTTTCATGGTTATACAGCCTTGCAAAATCAGCTGCAATTTATGAAGCATAAAATCTATACACAGCAAGGGGAATGTACACATCAGTATTTTGGGAGGAAGCAGGCTGAGCCAGGATTATTCTGACTGACAAATCTTTCTGCAATTCTGACCAAGGGACAGGAACTCCATGTGGCTATTCTTAGCTCATTTCTCAATCATCACTTCACTTGAAACAAGAGATCTTTAATTCACTGGACTTAAAACAATTCAGTATTTTAGGACTTGCAAGCCTCAACAAAAAGCCACCACACAACAGCAGACCTCTACTCAGTGGATCTGAAGCCTACTGACAACAAATTCCTTTTTTTGGTTTTCTGCTTTACATGATATGCAGTGGTATTAGTGCACAGATCTTCCTCAGTGGCCACTGTAAAACCACAGCAACTGGAGCTAACACAAATTGTCAATTCATTCTCCTCAGAAAACACTATAAAGCTACCAGAACCTCTTCCCTACTTGTGCCCAGGTTCATTATTTCCCCAGTGGCCAGTTGACCTGCATTTCAGGGTGTGTTTTGTTAAGTTCACTCAGCAAGTATTGTCATCTACATCTTAAGTAAGTGATCTATTTTTGCTGACATACAGAGCATCTAATCTTGGCACTGCAAAGGTATTAAGGCTTCTTAGGATCTCTCTTCAAGGATCACTAATGAAACCTTAAAACTAACCAAGAAGTCCTCCACAGTGACTGAAAATGGATCGCCATCACCTTCAATGCCTGTATCCCATAGTAACAGGTTCTTGTTCTGTCTTTTTCAGAACATCTAAGATATTTGGTATTGCTAATCTGTGTCTCCTTTGCTTGGAACACTGTGTGTGCTGGACACCAATTTAACACAGCTAGGGCCATCATATTCATCTCACCTTCCAGGAGAGCCAGGGTGAACACTATGGCAAGGTCAGCTCCAAGCTTGGACACCAATGACAAGCTTATCAAGGAAATCAGTCATCTATCCATATCACCTGTAGTGAGATCTGCTGGGATAAACAAGTCCTTGTAATATTTTAGCTCCTCTGTGTTAACCATATGGAAGTGAAAAAGAGAGTGTTCCACAAACAGAACTGTAACACAAGCAAAGTATACATTCAGAGATTTATTTTTCCTTTCCATATTCTCAGAGTAATTGAGATAGCTACACTGTTTAATAAAAGAAAAAAAAAAGCCAGCTAGAGAGGAAGCTGGAATCCCCAAGTATTGTTAGCTTAGCTTGTTCTCCACTCCCTGATATGGGTTAAAAAAATCCCCCTTGCAAAGTTCTGGGCCAAATCAATGGGTAAGCATTAAATGTTCCATCAGCTAACAAAGCTTTTTGAATTGATTTTCCTTTATACAAGCTTGCTCATAGAAAGATTCAAGCTACTATCAAATCTGTTACAGCTCTGATTTTCAGCAATTTTAAGGCACTTAGTTTTGTGTAGGTCTGGGAAGCAACTCAATTTCTTCAAGAGCAAAGCAGTTGGAATATACTCAGACTTATTAGCCAGATTATTAACAGAAATTACCATTACCAAACATCCAGCAAAATGACTGAAACATACTGATTGTATGATTTGACAAGTGAATTAAAAGCATTTAACAGAACCACATTGTCCTGCGCCAGTCTCTTAGGAATAGCTGACCTTCACACTTTTACAATAGCTTTTCCAAGATTTTCTCCCTTTAACATTCCAATAAAAGCCGCTGGCATGTTCTCAAATCCTTCAGTGACTTGTTCATGGTACTTCACTTTTCCCTGTCAACAGTAAGAAAAGAAACTGCTGCATTTTCATCCACCAAAACTGAATAAATTGCAGCAAAATTTTCTCCAGCATATATGTTTCATTTGAAGCATGCAAGCTGGCATGTACCAGGATAACTGCAAAACCAGGTAGGCTCTTGTGAGGATCTGCTTTTGTTGTAAAACCTTCTACTTGGAGTCATAACAGGAAGCAAAAGTCACTGCTGTAAAAACATACCAGGACAGATTTATTGCTACTTGGTCCCCAAACAATTGACAGGTACGGGATCATTTCCCCAAAGCCAGGCCTGTCTCTACCCATACAGAAGTATGGAACTGCACACCCAGTGATCAAAACCTGACCCATCCCAAACCCTCATGTTTGTAAAAGCTAGAGCCTCTTAGCCTTTAGTGTTCACACTCACAAACTTCCCACAGCCATGAACCAACTTGATTACTAACTCAGCCTCTACCTAGAAAAATAAAATATAAGAAATTTCCTATTAAGCCCCTTTAAAGCCCAGCTCCCAATCCTACAAAAAAATATTCATTCTTGCCAGGAATTTCAGCACAACATTACAGTGGAAATCCTGGCCCATACTACAGAGGACTGAATGAGAAATACAGGAATTACTCTAAATATGAAAATCTTCATTACCAGATAAATGTTTTGAATTATTCTGGAAGCATGCTTCTTCAAAGCCTACATGTATTCTGAAATATATCTGAGTATACAAGCTGATATCATATGTCTCAACAAAAAAGAAGGGATCAGGCATATCTACTATGGTTTAAGTGTCCCCGAGACTCTCAAAGATCAAGGCAGGGAGAAGGAAAGTGTCATGCTGGGACCTCACCTAAACAGCTATGACAAGAGACCTCTTGCAAAGAGGGAATCTGCAGTGTGAGTACACCTTACAGACAACTGCCCCTTTCTTCCTTCCTTCCTTCCTTACCTCCACGACCCACTTTAACAGGGCCTGCAGACCCTCCTCCCGGCGGTTGTTCCATCGGGTCACAATAAACCCTTCCATTCGAAGCTCTTCAAAGATCATTGGAATCTGCATATAAGGCCCTGCAAGAGAAAGGAACCAGCAAGCCACCTGCAATATCAGTTTCATTCAGAATAAGTCCCAATGCACAAAGTGAGCTTTTAGCCAGTAAAGACCACTGAATCACTGTGTTTCAGCCAGAAGCAACAGGTATTTTTTCCAAAGATAATTTCCAGCACCAAAGACCAAAGACTCATGGACAGACAGCCACCTAGGGAGACGAAGGCCTCATCCATAAAGCTATGAGGCTAAACATTTCTGAAAACAGTTTCATTCAGAAATAAAGTGGCCTCAGCTTCACCTGCGGGACTTCAGCTGAATCTCAAAAATACTGTTTTAACACCTTGTTTGATAGCCTGCCAGGCTGTCACGCTCTCTCTAACTTGCAAAGTTTAAGTTATAAACTCTAGAAAACAGTTTCCTCAATCATAAAAATGTGTGATAGTCTCCTCATTACCGAAAGCTGTTCAATTTTTTTAAAGTGATCTGAGAGTCCAAAGCCAGTCATCCACCAAAGAGAATATAGTCCTCCTATTTCTTCTAGAAGGCAAATCTGGAAAATTTAATGCTATTGAAAATGAATATTCATTTAGCCACATTTCTCAGCAGTTTCATAAGTAGCTGAAATTTTATGGGAAAAAAACCCCAAAAATCTTAAGCTGCATCATTTAAAAACCCGAGGGAGAATCATTATCACATCTTAAAGTATGTACTACTGTATAAATGGCATCATGACACCACACCTACCTTCTCCTGACCTATATCCGCTTAGGGCCCTGTGGAGTCCTGTTTTAAGTATTTTAGCCACTTCTTCATTTCTAATCTGCCAATGCTCACCAGATAGTGTGCACAAAGGCGGATGAGTGCATGTACACACAAGGAGCATGGTCCCATTGCCCCACAGCAGCAGTTAGTTACCCAAATGTGTACACATATATACACTTAAATGGCACAGGGAAGTAAACAGTAGACTCCCAGTATGTCTTTCTGCCATCATCAAAGAGAAAATCAATTTCAACACAATAAAGCAGGCTCTCACCTTTCTGAGGCACAGAGTCATTGTACTGAGAGATGGCTCCACAGACTGCAATCCTTCCATATTTTTTCATCTGGTTGATAGCAACACTGGCAAATTCTCCACCCACCTACAAGAACCAGAGCATGTGCAGCATTAGAGACAATCCAGTGTTTAGCATTGCCTGCCAAAATCTGCCAACATTGCATTGTTGCACCAACAGGTTCAGTTGGGGAAAGTGACTTCCACTACCCCAAAGACTTGATGGCTGCAGAAACCCTTGCATTTACACAGTGCTATGAGGACTCAATCTCACTCTTCTAAAAATTAGTTATGAATGTAGGGAATCAGTTTTAATTCCAAATCTGCTTCATGAAGCTTGGTTTGGAAACATCAGGCAGGACTAGCACACAGACCCCTCCTCCGAAGGGCATGTCCCTCCTCCTCATAAGGGTGCTAAGAAGCACCACCTCTGCTTTTCCCACACCCCAGTCTGCAATTTTACATCTTCACATCGTGGTGATGTAAAGTTTTTACTTAATGGTTCTCGTCTCCAAAATAGGGATGTGCTGTGAAAAGAAGCTTTTAATGGTGAGAAGCTGTGAGAAAATTTACTGCTCTGGGGAGCTCTGCACTAAAGTTGGAAGTGAGAATGAAAGGAATGGACATGACCATAAAACCTATTTAAGACCTTAGCAGCACAGGACGTGAAATTTAGACGGCTAACGCAAAGTGGCAGGAGCTCCTGCCACAGAGACAAGCACTTTGCCCTGACACCAAACATTCTTTTCAATTGCCAGAGAAAGGCAGAACTTCACAGCCTTTATCCCTGGATTGGCAGACACACTGCTGAAGGAAAGACATGCTAAAGAGGTGATGATGGCTTCTTTTAAACTGGGTAGCTAGCCAGGAAGTTTAAGGCCAGTATATTAGCTAATACCCTGTGGCCAGGTATAATATTGTCAGGTATAACGCATATGTTAGCTGTAGTAGGAAATGAAAAGAGACAGGGCTGGTTCTCTGGCTTGAAAGTGAACTGACATGGTTTAACTGCATCCATGCTGTTAAACTCTCTTAGCCTTCAAAACAAGATGCTCACATTCAAACGCCTATCCAGAACAGTTCATAGTCCCCATTAATTCCAGCTATATTTGGGAAATGTCAGAAACCTTCTGAGGGCTGCTCCAGTAGTTTCGCAAGTGGGCCTTGCTACTGTTTTGTTTATAGGTACCAATGCAGCCCCCATGACCACATAATGTGGAGCCATCCACACTCACTCCCCTTCTAGCAATGGCAGAGAACTGCCATTGGTCCAAGGTGGGGCCAGGAATGGACTAGACCAGTTAAATGTTACTGTGACCATCACCTCCCCAAAACGTGCCATGTTTTTCAGAGAGTGAAGTAAAACTCCTCTCCCTCCATTCACAAACACTGCCAACAATCCAGCTTTGCCTTTTGGTTTTGGTTCTGTTACTGCTCAAGTCAGCTGCAGAAATAAGTGTGGGAAGGGAACAGAAAAGCAGTAAGCTCCTACAGAGACCACCGCTTGATTAAATGGATCTCCATATTGAGTTCCCGGTCTAGACGTCAATTAGATGATTACAATATTGAGTTCCTGCTATAGATTAAAGAAAATGACAGCTGCTCAAGGCAAGGCCTTCTCTCTGAACTTACATTGTCAAAGAAACAGTCGTAACCATCAGGAGAAGCTTTACGCAGTGCTTCATCCAGAGATTTAACAGTCTTGTAATTAAAGGCTTCATCAAAGCCTATTTTTTTCAGATAGGCAACCTTGTCATCTGAGCCAGCACAGCCAACCACTTTGCAACCCTGCAAGGAAAGCAGAAAAACATTTATAAACATCCCCTGACAACACAGGCTGACATTCAGAGAGTGCTGGGTGAAGGGCTCACCCTTAAAGTCAGGCTGTTGTCAGGATATGAGCTCCTGAAACATTCAGCTAGATTTGCTATGTCTTCAGGAGCTTTTCCGTCTCAAGATCCTAGTGTAGGCATGCCTTCAGGGATGCTTGTCTTACTGATTGTTCATGGTCTTGTTGCCATGTTTTACAGTTAAGAAGCAGCAAGTACGAGCAGTTCAAGCCACTCACCCCAATTTTAGCGAGCTGCCCCACCACTGAGCCCACAGCGCCAGCTGCAGCATTAACCAGGACCGTCTCTCCTGGCTTCATCTTGCAGACCTCCAGCAGACCAAAATATGCAGTGAGGCTGCAAAGAAAAGGAAAGAATGTTCAGTGAAGTATAAAAGATGACAGACACAGAGATGTCATTTGACCACATTGAATCAAAATATCATCACCACCAGAACCAGATTAAGTTGTCCTATATTGTGAAATACAAAACTTAATCCAACCTTCTTAATTTGGCTTTTTCACAGCCATTGCAGAAAAGACCACAGATACACCGCTGGGAAAGAGAATGCTGTGGCAGAAATCTCTCTAAGGTGAAAACAGCTTTCGTTTTGCTCATTAGTCAAAAGGAGAAACACAGATAGCTCTGTGACAACTCAGTTACATACTGGAAGAGATAGTAAACCCAAGCTACACAGAGGTCAGTTGCTAGTTGGTACCTACCAGATTAAATGATTCTCATCACAAACCAAAGCTGGCAGAGAAAGATAAAAAGGGTGAGAAAAACTTGCTGAACTGATGGGCTCACTGCTCTTGAGCACTACTGTGCACAGCTATGGCTACTGGGTGAAACACAGAATCATTATGGTTGGAAAAGACCTCCAAGATCATTGAGTCCATCCTTTGACCAGTGACCACCTTGTCAACTAAACCTCAGCACTAAGTGCCATATCCAGTTGTTTCCTGAGCACTTTCAGGGATAGTGAGTCCACCACTTCCCTGGACAGCCCGTTCCAATGTTTGACAACCTCTTCTGTGAAGAAATTCTTCCTGATGTCCAACCTGAACATCCCCTAATGCAGCTTGAGGCCATTTCCTGTTGCCCTGTCACTTGTTACCTGGGAGAAGAAAATGACCCCCCTTTGGCTACAACCTCCTTCAGGTAGTTGTAGAGAAGAGTAAGGTCTCCTTGAGCCTGTTTTTCTCCAAGCTAGACAAGTCCAGCTCCTTCAGCTGCTTCTCATCAGACTTGTGCTCCAGGTCCTTCATCAGCTCTGTTGCCCTTCTCTGGATATGCCCTAGCACCTCAAAGTCTTTCTTATAGCGAGGGGCCCAAAACCGGTAACTGTACTTCAGGTCTCACCAGTGCACTAGTAGTCTGCAGGAACCACTAAAGTAGCTCATCGACTGGCCCAGAATCCCACAAAACTCTTCTTCCAATTTCTAAATTCAAGCTTAGAGCTTCCCACGTGGTCTCAACTGAAAGAGCTAACTGAATCCGTCTATAAGACATCTAGAAATTATACGCATCTTGACTGATATTAGAATGAATTCTGAGAAGGTCTCCACCACACACAATTTTACAATCACTTTGAAAGCCTTCCAGGTCATTAGGACTGACTAATTCCTGATCTCCCATAAAAATACAGAGAATGAGGTAAGAAATGCAAGCAGATGACTGAGAGATTCTAATAGTAAATACAGATTCCAAAGCGCAGCAGTTCTGTCTGCTGTAGTGCAATTTAAAGGACATCTATTTTGCTGCATGATACAGCATCTGTCTTTTGCATTTTGGGGTTGATTCTGGAAATACAGTGATAGCGACAGAACCCAATTAGTAAAAGCAGGCTAGTCCACGTGCCAGTGAAGTCTGAGACTTTCCACTGAGGTTAACACAGACTGAACCAGATTCTTCCCAGCTCTTCCTGGATCCTCTTTCTGACTTGTTACAGTTCCTCAAGGAGAGGCACAATAATCTCCAAGGCAGATCTCCTCTGATGTAGAGGATGCGACAAACTTCATGCCCTAGACAGGGCAAGGGCATCCAGAAGCACACCATTTTTACCAGCATGAATAGGCAATGTGCTGGTAGAACAAGACAAAGGTCATACAGATAGGCAGAAACCTCTTGCACACCAAAATCCAGGGCATAGTTGCCTTTTCATCTCAGAACTTACCCTGGCATGCCAACTGTTCCAAGAGCTAGAGATCTGGGGAGGGATTCCGGCCAGCTGGAAGGAAGGAGTTGCAGGTCTTTCCCATCAGAGACAAAATGAGTTCTCCAGCCCCTGTCACCCACGACAAAGGTCCCCACTGCAAAAGCAGGATTTTTGCTTTCTACAATCCTGTTTAAAAAGGAAAAAAAAAACCAAACAAACCTAAAACACATCCTGTAAGAAACAAATCAATTCTGTCTCTTCCATTCTTCCTGTGATTCAGAAAAATATTTCATGTCATGATTTTTATCTCATACCTGCTGATGCTGTAGGCATCAAGTGTCTTTCCTGAAATGTCTACAACCTCTTACCATGAGGGAGATACTGGCAAGATGATTTTAGATTCAGCCCTGCCTACAACAAACTCAATTTCCCCACACAAGTGCCAACTCTTTCTTCAACTAGCACCAGTTTGGTTTGAGATCAGACCAGGATTCTGCGAGTTAGAATACAGGAAAGAGGATGCTGGGATTAAAGCATGGAACAGCAAGGAGTTGCTGATAGGCTGTCTGTTCTCAGACAACCTGCACCTCATTTAGAAGCTGAAGATCCTGAAGATGGAACCTCTCGGGTTAATGAAACCAGATAAAAAGCAATATTTAAAATTAGGGAGATATCCATATTAGCAGTCTCTATGCCAAATGAAAATTCCACTTTCTTAGCTCAACAGGAAAACTGTGTTGGAAAGGGGTAGATAAGCAGCTTAGAATTATTAGCAACAGTTGGCCTTCTGTTCATCAGACTTGGTTGTTAATTTATCACAGCCCTTAATGTTTCTGCAGAGAAACACAGGAGTCAAAGGCCACAGATTTTCCTAGGCAGTAACTTACAGTCAGCACAGCAGGAACAAGCTGACAGAAACATCTGTGTAGCTACATTACCACAAGCTTGGGAAAAGGATGGATTTAAGGTTATATAACCCTTTGGCTAGAGCTGTATCTTTGGTGATGCTGAGGTATTTTCAGCTGGAGTAGATAGCATGCATGGTTGCAGGCATGCAGTTAGTAGCACATCAGGTTTTAAAATGTGAAGTTTAAAATGTGTGCCGAGTACAATGGTTAGTCCTTCATATCTGTAAAAATTGCCTTTGAAGACATTATCACCAGAAACAACATACAGATTTTATCAGAGGTCTAAATGCTCTCCAGAAAGGCAAAAGGGGTTCTTAGAGGAAAAACACATTCCAACCAGTTACAGGTAAGAAAGTCAGCAGCAGAAGTATGTAGACTCAAGTCAAGGATGGGTAACATAAGCTGCGGATGCCTTCAGCGTCAGCACATTCCTGTTGAGATCTGCCATGTGCACTGATAACAGGAACTGAAGATCTTACCTGGCAACCTGTGTGCCTATCATTATGTCTCCTTCCTTCACCATCCTTCCACAGCACAGTCTGCAACATAGGCAAACACAGCTTACTGTATGCAACTTTAGTAACATTCCAGACACACTATAAAGTAGTAGCAACTGTTTGACCCAGAAAGAGAGTATCAGCAGTGCTGTTGAACAGATCATAAATAGCTTGTCATTGTAACAGCATAACCAGATGTTTTCCAGAACCAGCTACTTGAGTATCCTGGGCAGGACTGTTGGAGGAATGATAGCATTAATCTTCCCAGCATGGTCCACCATTACAAGAAGCCTGAGACTCAGAGAACTATCTCTGAATTTAGTGTCCAAAAAGCCTTTTCAAACTACCCAGTCTCCCTGTGCTTCAACTACTGCCTATTGGGTATATCACCAATGTCCAACTTAGAAAACATATCCTTAAGTACAAGTTTGCTAAGTTAAATTAAACAGGAACTGCTATGGGGCTACAGTCTCATTTGAGCACATTGCATTCTAGTTGAAGACATGACAAGGAACAACAGCGGATTCCAAGAAAAGTCTAGGGCAGCAGAAACGTTACCCCGCTGTCGAGCTAAATCTCACACAGCTTCATATTTTGAGTCTTGTAATGAACATACACTAACATTTTATAAAAAGCAGACAAAGGCACTAGGACTCTGGCAACAGTAGGTGCTGCCAGTACATGTTGTTTTGAGGTTTAAGTGGCAAATCAAATGAGGTGCTTTAGCCAGAAATTCAGAAAGGACAAAAAGGTATACCTCATGTAAGGATCAACACTGAGAAACACTGATTCAAGCAGCAACTCTGCAACGAAAGACAAAGCAAATTCCTGGATATTAACAGTGCAGCAGAGCACAGTTTCCATGAGTTAGTCTTTCAGCTAAATTGATAGGAACTCCCAACAGCTCAAAACCACCATATCCCATCTTTGTTTAGGGAAAACCTACCAGAAACAACTACCACATTCGTTAGTTTTGGGTTATTGGTACACTGTTGAAAAAGAAACTTTCTGCAGTGAAGCTTTAGGAAACGATCTTATTTTCAACCCTGCAATTTTGCATGTGTCTCCTCTCTCTGCAGAGGGGTCAAGCAGCCAGAATTCCTAAACAAAACTCTTTTTAATTTTGATGCATATAAAATGTCATCCCATGATTTAGCCAGAAGAGGGTGGTAAAACATCTTGGCACAAGTCAAATACAAACTACTGCCTTAAACAGAAGGCATTACTTTATCTTTTGTAAGTAGCCTAATCCACTTTACTGTCTCTAATAACACTAGTTCTTGGGAAAAACGTTGTTAAACATGTTTTAAACTTCTCATTTCCACAGCACTTTTAGCGGTTCATCTCCACCTACTAATATTTTTCATTGCCTGTGCTGCAGTGGTCTAGCTAGTACAAGCTACAAATGTATTCAGGTGTAAACACCTTCCCATTACTCGAGAGTGAGCAGGAAAGCCATGTAACGCAGCAAGGAAGGCCATCACCTTTAAAAGTGTTACTGTAGTGTGAACTTATGCCTCTTTTTGCTTTAGGGATTAAAATAAGAAGGAAAAAATTACTTCATGCTCTTAAATACCCCCAGGCATGACATTTTAAAGTGTATCTGTATACGTAAGAAGAAATCCATTTTCAAACATGTAAGTTGTATACATAATTGGTGCTTTAATATCCTTCTGCACAATTCCTTCTGCACACCTTTTAAAGTGTGGCAAATTTTGTAAATGACAAGTGGTGGGATGAGCCTTAAGAAAATATGGTACAAATGTCCATGTTAAACCAAAAATCAAAGTTCATTCTTTTATCAACAGCTCTTGCTGTTCATATGATAATAAGTTATCATATTCCTTACTCTTTTCAAAACAGAGAAATACAGGACTAAAAACTGTCCTTTTTTTTTCCCCTATTTATATTCAACCTCTCTTCTTGTTGCAACAGATCAAATAAGATAAGGACTGGCAAAAAAAATAGATTTTGAATTCAGGCAGAAATCTTGCCATCTTGCTTCTTGAAATAAAAGACCAACCTTCACTGACTCCAGCCCCAAGGTCTTTCAGCTGCAGGCTCATTCCCAACACAGACTCTGCTCTCCTGCAGCACTATCCTCAATATTTTCCCTCTCAGCATGAAAAATTCCACTGAAAACCTACTCCTATAGGGTATCATCTTCTCCATCTTTTTCCAAAGGATTTTGCAAATTAAAGTAGATAAAAACCTTTTACTTAGTGTAGTAATCAACAAAGTAACTGTAATAAAACCCTAACATGTTAGGGTTACTTCATCGATTCTGTGTCACAGTCCACTTCTCTCTTTCTACATTAAATAAATTCTGTTTTCTTTGTGGTTGTCGGTTTTGAGGCCATATCACTTTGGTAATTTTCTCCATTTGCAAACACACTCAAATGCCTTTGTCATCAGGCAGCAAGTGTGATCAGGCAGCGGGAAACTGTGAAAGTTACACCGCAACTGCTGTGTACTGGACTTCAACCATTGTTTCTAAGGGCATTATCAGAAGGCAAGGTGTCTTTGAAACCGCCAACCCCATCAGTATACTACTTCTTCAGCAATTGTCCTTTTCCCTTAAGGTGCATGGCTTGTGACAAGCCACCAATTTTTAAAATTCCAAAGAGAAACAGCTTTATAGATGCACGGCCATACATCAGCAATCAGATAGCCTCCAGAAAAATTAGTAGTAACAGGCAGCACTCTGCTCACCTCCATCCTTTAGATTTGGCAGCTCTATCTTTTTCAGGTCAAAGTCGCTGGTTTTGGGAAAACCATCAAAATGGTTCTTTAGAACCCACGCCTTGGCAATCACCATCCTGTGCAATAAACACAGACAAAGCAGATCTGGTCAAAGCGAAGCCCAGCAGTGCTGGGCTGCTCATGGGGCTGGTTTACATTTCATCAGGTAAAACACTTCCCTCGACAATGTGCCATCACACAAGAAAGCCTCTGCTTGCTTTTGTGGTAATATCACCAGGTTAAGAAAATGCCAAAAAAGTCCCCTCATTGCTTTAGCAACACAGATCTTCCTGAGACCTGCCAGACCTTCCTGCCTGCTGACAGCAAGTCCTCATGTGGAAAGTCAGCCCAGCAAAATGTAAAACTCCCACTCTAAAGATACCAAAGAAGGAAAATCTATTACTTTTAGGAGGCAAAAAAAATCCCGTTAGAAAAAAAATTTAAAACTTAAGTCTATTGCCCCCATTACCTGAGGTGTCTACTGAACCTAAACTTTTACAAGCTTGAACCAAAGTGCAAGTGAGAAAAACAAAGGTAAGCAAGACCTCTTTCTGTGACACTCAACATATCGAAAGAAAACGCTTCTCCAGTTGCAAAGCTCAGAGCTTTGAATTGGGAGCACATTACTACCAACATTTTCCATACAAGACAGAAACAAACAAATGACTTGCATTAATTCTATCCTCACAGGTTCTTTTCCCTTCTTATACCCAAGCGCATCAACAAGAACAAAGAGAGAGAAGCTTATACTTAGAGCAGGCAGGTGAAAACTGGGTCTTCTGCTGACAAGTAATAACCTTCTGCATCTGCTCAGTCAGTGGCTGCACTCCCTCAGTCACACAAGCTTTTAAAGGGCAAAAATGTCTGCTGTTGGCAGATACCGCCCCCAGTACGCTTGCGCAGGAGTAAGTACAAACCTTCAGTAAACACAGCTTAAGGCACACCATTGTGATTCACCTTCTTCCCACTAAGATTCAAGATCAACCCTTCAAACCCCTCCCAGTTCAGTGCCCAGGCAGTTGCACAGGCACGCTGTCAACCATGCAAAGCTAAACGCATAAACCCCCTGGTTCTAGAACCCACAAAATACTGCAGTCTGGAGACCAAGTTATTCACAACAGGAGCTTCTTCAAATTACATTTTATCCATCCAGCCCTGAAACTCTTAAGAGTTCTACCTCTGTGGAAAAATATCTAATTAAACATTAATGTCAATTCCATCGCTCAGTTCGTAATTTAACATGGAAAATGGCCCATACGTTTGCCACTCACGGTGTGTGCTCTGACATGTTCACTGTTCCCAGCGCAAGGAGAGCTTCTGTGGCTAAGCCTCTATCTATGAGCCACCTTAAGAAACAACGGCAAACTTTGGCATTTTGCCCCAACGATGTTGCAATGAGGTATGTAGCGTGGGATAAAACTGTCCAGGGGACTGTCTTCAGCTTTTGTTCTTCTTGTGAAAACGCACAAGTACAATATGAAGGGTGAAAAGTGTAAAGAAACCAATATACAGTGACGTGTTCAACTACAAAACACATGAAGACAGAAGTACTAATTAGTAACAAGGACCTGAGGAAAAAAAAGCAAAACGTGTTTATTAAATTCGCACATGCAAGGATCAGGGAGAACAGGGCAAGCTCTCCACTACTTAGATAAAAGGGTAAGTCACCAAATCCAGAAACTAATCAGCACTCAACAACTTTCTGTGATGAAACAGAGATATTCTGCATTCCTCAATGACAAAAAAACACAACACAAGTGAAGGTTTCATGCACCAGACATGTGTGCTGGGGAAATCACCTTTCACAAAATGAAAAAAGTATCAACAAAATCAAAGTCAAAGCATCCTACAGTCGGTAAGTGGGCAGCCAAAGCCGGCATTTGTATCTGCTGCTGTATGCATTTGCTTTGGTATCAACAGTGCTTGGGTACAAAAAGATACCATAACACTGCAACAACAAAGTAAAGCCACAAAACATGTTTACAGGAGAAAAAGGTGAGTTCACAGTCACACAAAACTGATCCCACTCACTAGCTTACACTCACAGGCACTGAGCAGGATTTGTCCCACCTGTGTGCCCTGCATTCGGATAGGTACTCAAGTGCTCCAACCAGGAACGACGAGGGACAAAGGGATGCTGGCTAGGCTGGCAGCCATTCACTGATGTGCCATTTGTAGCCCCGGGGAGCCAATGGTGATCCACAAATGCTTTGTCTTCCATCCTGTCACACGTTTGTGAATCATCAATATTGACTCCCTGCTTTTCCTCTCTTTTGTCTGTATGCCTCCAAGGCACCAGCCCTGTTCTTTACTTTCCCACTATCCTGTCTTAATAGCTTGAGTCTTCATGTCTGAGTACAGGAACTTGTTACTTGCTTCGGGCTATCCTTTGTTTTCACTACCTGGCCCTCTCAAATGTGCTGTAATCATGATGATCTGCAAATCTACGTGCCATCAGTACTGTCCATTTGTGTCTCTCTTCTGTTGTTTCTTCGTGTGCTTCCAGTCTTGGATGTCCCATTCACAAGAATCCTCACCTTCCTATCAAAAATCTCTACTTTTTGCAATACACGGATGTTTTCAGCAGAGCAAAGATCCCGCCTAGGAACAATATTGAAAGACTAATTTCACTGCACTATTTTTTATTTTATTTAGGCCTGATTTTGGAAACAGGACAAATTTTCTGCTTACCATTTCTCTTTTTCTACTGAAATCGCATCATTATAGCCACTTCAAAGGAGACTTTTCTGTGGGTTGTAAAACAAAAAGCCCCAAACCAAACAGAAAACAGGACACAAACACATGCTTGATTAATGGATCCACAAACTAATTTCCAGGTTAAGAAATCAAGATTATTTTGTATGTTTAGATGTAAAATTATAAGAAGTGGTAAGGACTACATTGCTTAAGCATAATAAATAACTTCAAAGGATAAACAGCAGTGATACATTTGTGGGGTCCAGCTAAATCTTACTAGACTAAGCATGTAATAGCCACAATCTCAGCTACAAGAACAGTAACCTGCTCTTGTAAACTGTAAAACTACTTTGTTTTCAATGTCAGTAGGTTTGAATAATACATTTCTTTTAACAGTGAGTCATATCTTAATCTACCAGGAGTTTTGTGATTTTTAAAAAATTTTGTAATGAACTATGTATAATTAAAAAAAGTTTGACTGTGATTTTAGCTGGTTTTGTTTTAGGTCTGTGTTGGCTGAGTGTCAGTAAAAAACCCTGAGAAATTATCTCACTGCACCTGCAGAAAGGAACTCCATGGACCCATAGCTCTTAGACAACTTAATAAATAGTTAAAAAACAAAATTCAATAAAGAATTGTTTAATGGTTATCAGCTAACTAGAGATGAAATAGATGTCATAGAACAAGAAAGATGTCTTGAGAAAGTTAAGGAGTCAAAGGCCTATACATCGCAGAAAACTTGATTAATACATTGCAGGTGCAGTACGTGAGCCATTTCATAGTCGAGTACACCTCAGAAAGTTAATCAATAGTAATTGCCTAATCAGGACAGGAAATTTAATAGAGCACTGTTGAGCTGGATAAAACTTGGGTTATCCATTAAACAAAGATAAATTAAATATTCTGGAAGTAATGAAAAGAAACAAAATATGTATACCACGATGCAATAAATTGGGCAGATTTTCGCAAGCGTCTATAAAAAATCTTGGCCATTAGAGTGTATATAAATGCCTGAAAAATTTTGTTTTTTTGAACATGTCTCTGGTGAATAAATTCCCAATATGTTCCCAATTTTGACTCAAAATTGTTATTAGCAACGTTCATCTAACAGCTTTTTGCTGTTAGATTTAAAACTCTTTGTTTCACTTCTGTGTGTTTTCTGTATAAAGTGTTTCATCGACCATTATAATCATTACAGTAAAGAGACTGTTATGATAACTTGAGGAAGAACAGCCCATGACAGTGATAAGAAGACTCTTTTAAAAATAAGATGATGCATTTCTGCTTGATTTTCTTACAAAAGAACCATCAAACCCTTTGCTGAAATTGAAGTCCAAAACAGCATTTATTCTGATGTCCTTCAAACCCTTCTTGCCCTGTGATCTAGCCCATCAAGTTATCAAATAATAATGACTATCAAGGAAAGAAGTAATGGATTGGGAAATCTTGGCTTTTTGCACTAACAATATAAGTAAAAAAGCATAGATCCCATCTGTGTTTGGGCACTGCAGTTGCTGCAAACTGTAGCAGAGGTGAAAGCAAAGCACCTTCACACAGGTAATCGTAGCTCAGTCCCCAAAATCAGCATGGGTAAGGAGGTTCACAATTCAGGGCAAAATGGAAGAGGAGAAGGAAGAGATGAAAACTGGAATTCCATAATACATACTAGCAACTAGGAAAGAAGGTCAGAAATAAGAGACAGACAAGTCTGAGAAAATTGAAATAGTTTGACTGAAGGCTGAAGAGCTAGTGGTGACACCTGAAATCTGGGAATCTTCACATTAAAGCAGAAAAGCAGTAAAGGTCTCAAGGGAGCATGAGTCAAATCAGAAAACTTTACCTTTCTTAAGTAACCTCAGCTTTTATTTCTGACTGGTGTGGTATGATTTCCTAGCCTGGACTTTCCCAAATCTAACCTTGAGGACAAAATCCTCTTAGAAACCTGTCAGTTACATATGAGTTCAATTCAAATTTTGGGTCAGCTTAACACGTCATCTTCCTGACAGTCACAATTTGCAGATATGATTGTGGTACTTTTCCTTTTATCTCCATTCTGAAGCAGTTACACGTATGCTCACACCCACATTGGAAGGAAAGGGTATGATTAAAAGCTGAATAAAGTGTATCTCTCAGACATAATTAGTTTGTAGATTGGTTCTGAGGAGAAATTCACTCATCATCACAACAGCAAAGTTTTTCTGGTAATCATCATCTTACCTGTGGGAACAGACAGCTGGTCTGAAACTTTCTCAGGTCTCGACTTGGGCACAGTCACTGTGTATCCCTGAGAATTCAGTTTTACCCATGGGAATTGTAAGATTAGCAGAAGCACGAAGCATAAACAATAGAAGGAGAAAACAGCAACATATCTGCACCTGCTATTTTTCTGAGTGCCTGTAGGCTTAGGTTATAGCCAGCCAATGGTGGTATATTGTAGTTAAATAATAGCCAATGAGTCTATTGTAGTCATTTAGCAGCCAATGAGTATGTAACATGAATGACAACATACAAAAGTGTATAAAAGACACTGTCTCTTTGACTAAACGCCCTTTTTTTTGCCATTACTCAAAACACTGTCTACGTGCATGTCACGTCCCCCTCAATAGTGACATCTGGTGGA
>VZTF01005865.1:0-12665 GCA_013397755.1 Cnemophilus loriae
GAGGAAGGAGAGGAGGATGAGGCATAAAGTTGAGATGGGTAGGAGTTAAGTATAGTCTGAGCAGGCAAGTATTCATTGAAAGAAGGAATCTGTGCAGTTGTGCTGAAGCATGCATTTTTTAATTTGGTGCTCTCCACTGTTGCTTCTGTCAGCAGTTTTGTATCCTTGACTGTCCAATGTAACAGTAGTTGCAAAATACTTCAGAGTCTTCTGTTGAAATGGTTAACTTCTCAAACATAAAGGCTTTTTGTGTCCTAAACTGTCTCCTCTACTTTATTTCTCTCTAGATTAAGAGAGTATTTCTTGTGTAGTTTCTTGTAGCTTCACTTCTCAGTTTATTCCTGAACATCAGTGAAAGGTTAAGCTCAATAAAACAAGAATTCTCAGGCTGTGAATTTAGCTGCATGTGGAAACTGTAGTAGCTCAGCTAAAGATGCCAGGTAATTTATGAAACCTCCTGTGTCTAACATCTTAGCTAATTGTTGGGGCAAAAGCACTTTAGCTGATAAAAACAAGACATTGCACTTGAATCGTGCAACTCCTCTTTATGGACATACATGGTAGAGAGGTCAGAGAGAAGGTACTGAATTCCACGTTACAAGCTGTCAAAACTGATTTGACAGGGTAGCTGCAGGCTTCCCTACTGCCATTCAGCAGCTTATTTAACTTGTTCCAGGGACTAAAGTACAGGCATATGGATGGCTGACTGTTTTGACTTGATGCTGAGCTTGCTTATCTTCCCCTCAACTCTCCTCTCTAAATACAAAAATTCCATGTGGAGAAGCATAGGTCTGTACTGGCAGGCAATTTGAGAGCTCACGTAAAAACCCAAGCTTTTTATCTTCAAGAATAAAATTTGTTTCCCAAAAATAGCCACTAACCTGCCCTTAACTGTAAAGGGATTGATTCTACAGGGCGATCAATTCCCTTTAGGAGATATGAGGTGATGGGCAGATTTCTAGGCTCAAAAGGCTGTCCAGAGTGTAACACACAATCTTAGTCACCTATAGATACCCTGACAATAGCTGTCTCCAAGTTACATGTTTACAGGGCAGTTGTTTGCTCCTGGTCCCTGCAGCAGGACATGAACCTCTACCCAGGCAGGGGAGAGCAGTGAAGCTGCACTGTGCTCTGCATCTTTGCAAAGGTAAGTGTAGTTTCTTTACAGTGAGGGAGGGGGGATTGATGTTTCTGTGTTCTTACAGGATGCAAGAATCCTGAATGGCTCTACAATGTTGTTAACAGTAGTTAGCAAAGTTTCATAGATCCTATTGCTCCTACAAAGCAAGAGTGAAATCCCTCGTGGAGTTTAGCAGTTACCCAGTGTGTAAGCTTAGTCCTTAGTTCGTCCAAACACCACTTAGGGCAGTGGTCCTGCACTAAAAAAAAGTGTTGCTAAGAGAACTGCTACAATTGCTGCAGTCCTTACAGCTCTGAAAGAGCTGGTATTCACATGTGTGCAGCCTCTATTGTGATCCTTTACTGAAGTGCTTGCAAGGCATTACGGGAATAAAGAATTAAAAGGGAGCTGCTGTGCATAACTAATATCTTGCCTGTTTTGAGTCCACTGCCTGTGGACACTGCTCTGAGTGTACCCTGTTCCTTTGCTGATGGGCATGCTACGCTGGTTCGTGTGGGACAACAGGCACTTGCTAAAGCTTTTCTCTTGTCTGTAGTTTTGGTTTCTGGTGTACAGAGGAGTGAGAAGCACTTCAACTGCCTGGACTGTCAGTAAACAAATACAGCTGTGTATACCCACAATAGTACTTGCATTTCTTAACACTTGAGCAGTTCTAGGATTAAACATTAGACAAATTGAGGTTGTTTTAGTAGCTGAGTTAATACATGCTGCCTCAGGCTCTTTGGGGAAATAACACTGTATCTGGTTGCCAAAGTAACCTTGCCTTGAAGTTACCTAGCTGGGTTGCACTTGAAATTGTTGATCATATAGCTTTGAGTCAGCAAATGAATCTAAACAGTTTCACTAAAGGAGGAGACCTTGGTCTTTGATAGTAAAGATCTTCCTTTCAGCTGTGACACTGTAGCAGGTTTCACTAGTATTCAACATGTCTAGCATCTAATTCTTAGTGTAATTACACTCTGTCTCTAGCTAATCCTTAAATATAGCTACCCAAGTGACACATTTCACTACAGCTGCCTTACTAGAAAGTAGGACACCATCCTACATGGCTTGCTGTTTTTTGTAGTCTGGGTTTTTTTTTTTTTTTTGTTCTAGAGGAAAAAAACCCAGAAATAGAAATAGTCCAGACAGAAACATGTCCTTTCATAAATCCCACATGTCTTATTTGCCAGTCATAATCAGTAAAAAAAAATTAAAAATCAAACCATCATTTCAGTAGGAATTGAGAAATATAGAAAAAGGGGATACTGAAAGATTTGAAGGGAAGGTTCAAAGCTTGGTAGGAACAGTAGGTCAAGTGTAAGGGAGGTTGAGTCTCATCCTGGGCCTGGGACTGCAAGACCTATTTTGTCTATCTTTGATCTTTAGCTGTATTTATTGCCCGGGAGACCTTTCATTATAAAAACTGGAGCTGACTGCTGTATTCCAAACAACAAAGAGGTGTCTTCACAGGTCTTTGTGGTTGCAGTTTTTCTGTTTCACAAAGAAAGCGGAACCACTGGAAGGATTTCAGATTAGGTTATCTTACTGCCTTAACCTCTCCTGAGTATAGATTTATATTTGCCCATGTGATGAACAATACAGTTAGGGCCAAAGGTCTTGCATGAAGAAATGGGGATAGATAATACAAATTTAGTGGTGTGCAGATTAAGCCACTTATAATGACTGATTTGTGTTGAGATATAAGTTAATAATATAAAGCAAAATATTTTTATTTCAGTGGATCAGTTGTGGCCTGAAGGGAAGCATTCTCCTCTGTTGACAATTAGAGCTGATGGTATTGGGGAAGGGAACAATCTCTTTATTTATTTTTTTTTTTAAATTCCCTTTGTTAAATGTGTGGAATTTTTAAGCGTGTTAGTAGAATGTCTTGACCAAGGCAAACAGTCTATGCTTGACTGCTGTTAAGTGCAAGAGGGTAAAGATAAAAAAGGCTGTAAAAACAACTAGGCACCATGTAGGTTTAATTTAAATAGAAATGGCATGAGTTGTGGTAGCACTGGGATGCCCTCTCTCCTAATTTCTCTTCCCTGTTTATTTCTCAAACCTCAGTCTAAACCATTATAGCAACGTTGTTGCGGAAATATAATCCAGTATGCGGTCTGATATTTCAAAACTCTTAATGGGATTGTAGGCTTACATCTGTTTTCCAACAGATGTTTTCCAGTCATTCAAGTGGGAGCAATAATGATTCTTCTCTTCCCAAGATACATGAAGTGACTATATAAATCAAAAATTGGGTTGTATTCAGCATACAATGGTCCTGGTGACGTGATAGTTTGAGAAACAAACCTGAGGCCCATCCTGTTGACAGATGTATCCTTCCAGAAGGTATGAGGTGAAGAACAGAGTAAACCAAAGTAGCAATAGGATTTATAACCTGAAGAAAGAAGAGAATCCAGAAGTTTGGGTCTTCTCTCCAGTGAATTCCCTGCAAAAATAGGGCAAACCCCTAATCTGTGCAGAGAAATCTGCTCATGGATGATGAGATCATGTGCTACATAGCTCAAAAGTGTGTGGTGCTAGTAGGTTCTTCTGTCTGTATGTGTAAGTACCGTGTGCTTAAAGAAACCGTGATGGACTGACAGAGGCCTTACGGGATGGTGCTGCAATGCACTACTGCAAAGCACGGCTCTGGTGCCCGGAGCAACTCTGGCAAAGTGGTGCAAGAAGGACAGATTTTCTTGCCTCACTTGAAAAAGTTGAGGCCTTCTAACAATACTCCCTGCACTAGAAAGAGTTCTCCTCGTATTTCCTTTGTCCTTTGCCCTCCCTGTAATCCCTATAGCCAAGTTATGTGTAAGATCAGGATGAAACCCAGTAATGGCTTTCAGTAGGGCAAGTTTCATGGTTGTTCCACTGAAATCATTTTCCAAACACCTCCCTCCCTCCCACCCAAAGGAACCTGAACCCAACCCCCCCACATCTCATTGTTTTATTACAACTTTTTTTTTTTTAACTTTTTTTTTTTTTTTTTTTTTTTTTTTAGGAAGGGCTGTTAATCTATATTAGATTCTGCCTCACAGTGGGAGGTGCTTTAATTACTGCTTTCTGTTTAATGAAGCCTAATATTTTTGTTTGCTATAGCTATGAGGAGGTAAAATCTTCTCTGGAGAAATCATGTGAATACGCCCTATCATTTCATACACAACTTTTCTCCCAAAAGATGTTATTCTACTTTTCCTCTCCACATTAAAGCATAATGAACAAATACTTTTAGGGACTGTTCAGAAATGGTAGCCTGCACATGGGTTATAGGTAACATTATTCCTCTGAGCCTGTTCATTGTAGGAAAGGCAATGTTTTTCATTTACAAATAATCCCCTTCTCTATCTTCCCATTTGTGTTTTCAGCTGCTTCTACATTTCCACAGAACAAAGCTTGTGACACTTTTGATGCTTTATGCATGCCTGGGGTAATCTGAGTAAGGTTATTTCCCCCCCTTTCTTCAGCTCAAAATAAACCTCTATAGAGAAGAAGGAGCTGGTTCGGTATGTTACTAAAAAAAAAAAAAAAAAAAAAAAAAAAGATTTTTGAGAATTTCACCTTCCAATCTAAAATCTATTCATACTAAGCACCTGCCTTTTGATACTTCAGCAATCACCTGTCCTGGTCTGTTTGTTATGTATTAAAATGGGAAAGAGCAGACTATTTGTTCTCAGATACTCCCATTTAAATGGGTCTTATCTTTAGCTTGCCAACAAGAAAACTCAAAATGGAAGTATTTGGTCACAGGAAAGTGCCTCAGGACATGATGCATTTTGGAAAAAGACATTTCTTGGCCCTGAGTCTCCCAGACGCTTGTCCAGTTGGAGCCCTCTGAGCACTGGAAACCAGGCAGAGGCAGGGTGTGAGGGAAGCTGTGAAAGCCTGCCCATCCCCAGACATTCTGCCAGCAGAGGACACAGTGCGGGTGGCAACTCCTCTCCCTGAGCAGTTTAACAAGAAGTGAACTGTTTCCCTGCTCCTAGCTTCAGTCCTATTTTAAGTATTTTATTTGTGAATCTGCCAGAAAGAAAAATTGTGTCTCTTTGAAGTGTGTGTATAAGAGGGCTATCTATTTACAGTATCTAGGTAAAAAAGAAATAACTTAAGAGTAGGTCATTCCCTCCTCCCCACTCAAAGTCATTTTTCCCTTATGGGCAGAATTCCACTTGTAAGGGAAGAAATCAAGTTAGCTCTGTTAAGTTCTTGTTTATTAACATTTGATTCTTGTAGTGTAGAGATTTTCCAACTGGTCTCAATTTATCCATATGTCATCCTTTATAATCAGGTTATTTTTCTCACTCGGCTTCCTTGGAAAGCTTAAGGTATAGGTTTTGTTGGGTTTTTTTTCCTTTTTGGCAAGAATGCTTTTATTATTGAAAAAAAAATGTTAATAATAGTCCAGTTTAAGCAGAATGTGAAAAAACCACACTTGCTCCAGAGGATGAAGTGGCTACCCTGGCAAAGGTTGTGTGGCTTATTTGGTTAAAGGTTCTGTGTTGTTTTGCAGTGAAAAATGTTTCCACATTTTCCATGAATGTAATAGAAAGATACTGCCTGCCTCCATAGTGAATAATTAAACAGGGGTTTCAAGCAGAATTCAAATGGTCTCACAACAAGCTTTATAAACATTTAATGAAATTCAAGCACTGACTTTTTACAGCATGCTTCTCTGCATCCAGCATAATGCTGGTCTTATAATTAACAAATTAATTGTATGCCTGTTTTTTGGAAATTTCAGCTAAGAAATTTCCAGCTCCACCCTAGCAGGCAAGGATTAGAGATTTTGCTGGCATTGAGAAAACTGCCACTCCCATAGGCAGGGCTGATTCAGTATCCTCCAGGTGCTAAAAATGATGGTCCTATTCCCCTTGGCCCACTTCAGGTGCTACCTCTGTGTCATTTCTTCTACCAGCTCCAGGGCATGTCTGACTCTCTCACTAGTCTTTTCCTCTCCCTTAATTCCACAGTTAAGGACAGTTTATTGAGGGGGTGGAAGAAGGTTTTTCTTAAATTAGGTGGTGTGCCAGAGGGAGAACTTGTGCAAAGAAGGAGGGAAACGTGGGCAGCTGGAAGCAGAAGAGAGCTAAACAAGATATTTGGTTGATTCAGCCACCTAGTGCAACATCACCCTGAACTCTCCTGCAGAGAACCTAGGCAGCTTTAAACCATGTACACTGAATCCCACCACAAACTACTGCATCTCTTAGCAGATCTCACAAGATGCAGTTCAGACTTTGCCCAGTGTCAGTCTGAGTTACAAGTAACTATCGGATTGCAAGAAAGCAAGGAGGCTAAGGAACAAAAGAAACAGTAACTAGCAGATCAAAGTCTCTATCTGTACCTTGTTCTCGATGACATGCAGGAAATGAACTGCCCTGGAAAACGTGATATCAGCATTTCATTTATATTGATGCTGGAATCTTAGTCGTCTTTTGACTGGAGGACCCAGTTGGTAGGGATATCAGATGTATTTCATCTAGTGAGCAATCTAAAAAGGTAGATGCAGCCTGTATGGGGGCAGGAGCCATCTGGCTGCTAGCCCATCACATCTGGTGTGCCAAGAGGAAATAATGAGAGGCTGCATTGTTTTGCTTTTCTTCTCAGTAAATCGCTGCCTGATGATGATCAACACATTTTTCCCTTTTTAGAATCATTTTGTCACATGTGATCATGTTTATTATGGTACCTTTGGAAGCCAGAGTAGTGGGGTTCTGTTTGCTGTGTCCTGTACAAGCACATTCACAGAAATGCCTGCCTCTCAGAGGTTATAATCTAAATTCACAAGAGGAACCATATGGTGTGGAAGAAATATTAGATTCATCGAGAAGCTGTTCTCCCCTCTAAAGGTGCATGGGTTATTTTAGAATTGACAGTGTCCCAAATTGCTCTGTAATGTGATTTTCTCTCACACGCTTATCTTCTCTCCTCTTTTGTGCTTGGTCAAACATACAGACCTCAGGTATAATAAACGCAAGTTCAGAGGGCTCTACAATGAAACTGCTTTTGCTCATTCATAAAAACATGCTCTGCGTTGTATTTAGTTGCTTCTAGTGCCTGCAGTGAGTTGTAATATTGAAATAAAAATAGATTTCCCTTTTAGGTATTTTATTACTAGCATTAAAATCACTTCCACAAATATTCAATCCTCTGGCTGGTGGAATATTCTTCTGTCTTAACGCACATTACAAATGATTAAGCATCATATTCCAAACATGACCTCAGACAGTCCTCATCAGGTGCGAATGTCATAGTTACCAGGTAGAAGGCAAACAATAAGATAATGAACACAGCCTGCTCATTTGAGTACCAACAGAAAGACTCAAAAAACCATGAACAACACATGACATCATCCATCACAAATGAGTGAGAATAAAGCCACGGGCAGACATTTGTGTGCTTGAGAAGCTTTCATATTTGTACACTTGTGATTCTTTCTCAAACAATGGGAAATCACGGACAGACATGAAAATGTTGTGAGATCCCTGTTGCCTCCCTTGTGCATCCATCGCCAGGCTCCGCCGTTGCCTTGGAAACTGAGTAGGCAGGGTTTGATGCAGGCAGAGAGGAGGCTGTGGCAGAGTTTCGGCTGCCGAGGGGCCCATGGGTGTTCCTGGGCACATGCCCTGCCTTTGTACGAATGGGAGAATTTTGGCTTTCATTTGCAATTCTGACAACTTAAAATTTATAGAGCTATATTTTAAAAACACTCCAAAACAATAGAGAACTCTTATATCTATTTAAGTATCCTTGATGGCTAAGATGTGTTAAAGGGTTTGCCAAATGAAAGGTTCTGAATTGACATTCAAGTAGTTGACATTTAGTTCAGTTCACTGTGTGTTCATGGATGTTCAGCGTTGCTGAAGATGAAGGAACTTGTACACATAAGCATGTACTTCCTTTAGGTAGTCAGAATAAAACCTGGAGCTACATCCCCACCCTGAAAAAAACAGTGGGAATCTACAAAGGGACCAGTACTACAGTATCTAAGAATTAGTTTCCTAACAGAAGCTCAGAATCCTTAGTGGAATAACTATAAAGGAGGTTACTGTGTGCATGTGGGAAGACGACATCTCAGGAAGTGTCCAGGTGTCTTCAAGTGAAGAATCATAATGCTTCAAGCTGGGCTTTTGTGGATTGCCACGAATACTTTGGCACCCAAAAAGCTCTTCATTGTCTATGTGGATCCCTCAGAGATGCCAGAGGTACAGCTGTGTTGCAGTTACACCAGTAGTGAGATGTAGCTGCCTGCTGCTGCCCAAAAAGCTGGGTTATGCCTATAGCAAGCACAAATGTATACGCATAAGTTGTGTGAACAATAACAAAGGCTGCCTGTGATTAAGTGTTGCTGAAATATGTCAAAGGAAAATACTGATGACAGCTGGGTTATAAAGAACACAAACATCTTAAGAATTTGGTGAAAAGATCTCAGTGCCAGCACAGTCCTGGATATTTTGTGATTGCAAAAGCCACATGGAATAGCACCACACTTAATTCCCTGTGTGGCAAAGCTTAAGCCAATCTGTGCTCGTGACATTTCACAGCAGCTGAGGTTTCCGCAGCAGGGAAGAAAATGAGCTACAGTTGATAAGAAAGTCAATTCACCGGAGCAAACTGAGAGCCACTTTTGAAAATATGGCCAAAGCACTTTTCCAAGGTCACTGCAGCCAAATTCCAGGCAAAGATACAGTAGTTCTTTAGCCACTAGTATTTTCTGCTGTTGATGAAAAAAAAAGAGTGAAACTGGTGACATTATGCATTGATTTATATTGTGTTAAGCATAGCTAACCTGAGTATTATGTAAACAATTCTGATCATTCTGACTTTATTCTTGATACTGGTAATGATTTCCCACATCAGTTATTACCTCACCTTCGCAAAAATCTTCTTGTTTTGAAGGTGTTATAATTGGAATATAATGTTATAATATACTGTGAAACTGAGATGAATAAACTGTCAGTCTGGTGTTGCTGATCACACACAGCCTCCCACTCCTTTCTTTCTCTTTCACACAACCACAGAACTGTGGAGGACCAACAAAACCTCTGGGATCATCTAGTCTAGTCTTTTACTTTGCCTGACAAGGTCAGCTAGAACAGGTTAATCAGGGTTGTCCCCCCTAGAGTTTTGACCGTCTCCGGGACTGGACATTCCACAATCTCTCTGGGCAACCTGTACCAGAGCAAAGCAGTTTCTTTTCTTATGTTCAGATTTCTGTACTTCAGTTTGCGTCCATTGCCTCTCCTCCTGTCACTGCACACCTTTGAGAGAAGCCTGGCTCCATCCTTTTTACCGATTCCCATCACGTATTTATAAACACTGATAAGAATCCCCTGAGCCTTCTCCAGGAAAATCGGTCCCAGCTCTCAGCCACTCCTTGTATGACAGATGTTCCACCTCCTCAACCACCTTCATGGCCTTTCATTGGACTTCCTCCAAAATGCTCATCTCTCTCTCATATTGGGGAGCCCAGAACTGGATGTAAAACTCCAGATGTGACTCACCACAGCTTATCCCCTTCCTTGACCTGCTGGTAACAATCTTCCTTAAACAAGGGTGTTGCTGGACACCCTTGCTGTTAGGACACGCTGCTGACTCATGTTCAGCTTGGTGTCCACCAGGACCTCCAGGTTGTTTTTGGCCAAGCTCCCTTCCACCTGGGTGGTCCCCAGCATGTACTGGTTCAGGGGCTTGTTCCTTTCCAGGTACAGGACTTTGCATCTCCCTTTGTTAAGCTGCATGAGGCTCCTGTCAGCCCATTTCTCCAGCCTGCTGAGGTCACTCTGGATTGGCAGTACAACCCCCCGGTGTATCAGTCCCTCCTCCCAGTTTTGTATCATCAGCAGACTTGCCGAAGGTGCACTCTCTTGCCATTTAACTCACTAATAAAGAAGTTAAATGGTGTTGGCCAAGGATCAGTCACTGGAGTACAGCACCAGCGGCTGGCTTCTGAGTTTCATGTTGTTGATGTCAAGCCCTTCAGCTTGGCAGTTCAGCCAGTTTTCACTCCATCTCACTGTCCATTTATCTAGGCCATACCTCATCAATTGGTCTACAAGGATGTTTAGGGAGACAGTTCAAAAGCCTTCACAAAATCAACAGTGTTAACTATGCTGAGCCTGTTGATACTTGGCAAAAATTTTAGACCTTGCATTACCATGCTGTCCCCTTGGCACTTCAATCCTGTTCTTAAGGTGAAATCTCTCCGGTTCCATTATGTTGAATACAAGGTACACTGTTTTGCATCCTCTTTACCAACCTTGCTTCTTGAGGGCTGTCATCTCCCTTCCCTGGCACAAGTGCAAAGCTGTCCTCAACAGGCTGGCCAGCTCGGTGGCAAAGCTACTTTCACTTCTGAAAAAAAATTATAACTGTGAATCAAGTAATGTTTTATAATCAAGTTCGATAGTTTCTGCACAATCCATTATAGACCCTGCTGAAATTTGTTTCAGATATTCTCCTTGGCAGCAGTGCAGATATAGGTGTGTATCACAGTTGGTTCAATTATACTCTCCTTGTTGTCCTTGAATTGTCCCTCCTCCCTTGGTCATCCACCATATACTTAACTTAGTTTCTTTCTATGAGAGATCAAGCAGAGATGCTATGAGCAGGATTCAAAGTTTTCCAAAATGAGGTGTGTGGCAGGTGTCTAGTAACACAGAACATAACTTCAGTCAGAGAAAAGAAATCTTATTCCTGTGTGTGTTAAATTGCTATCACTGCCGGATAACTCCTAGAAAAAGCCATTCTTTGGCAGCAGCATAAAATCTCATGCCAGCCCTCTGTGTTCTTGAAACTAGAGCCCCATGTATACAGGTTTAGCAGCGCTATCTAAAACAGAGTTTGGCGCTTGAAAGTGACTGTGGGCTTTAACATCACCACCCAATCTCTGCTTGTTTCAGGTGCCTGAGCTATGGAAAAATTATGCTTGTGCTTCAAACATATAGAAACATGATTAAGCAGGCCTGAGCTAGAAATACAGGCTTGAGGGTGCTAATAAAACATAGCAGCATGTACTTTCCTGCTGTGGTGCAGTAGAGGTGAAGGAAGCAAGGGGACGAGTTCAACAGGTGTGCAAAGAGGAGTTAGGGGTTTTTTTTTTTCTTTTTCACCCCAAGATGAGTCATATCGTATCCGATTCCTGCCTTTTCCCCGACGGCTGAAGGCGAGGTTCCCCCCGCGCCCCAAGCCAGCGGCGTTCAGCATGCGGAGGGGCCCGCAGCCGACCGCTCCCGGACAGGACCGGACCCAGACGCGGAGCCCGACCTGGGCGCGGGAGACAATGCCCGGGCCCGCCCCGCGCCGTTCCCGCCGTACGTCAGCGGCGGGGGCGAGCGCGGAGGCCGACTTCNCGTCAGCGGCGGGGCGGAGCGCGGCGCCCGATTTAAGGGGCAGCGAGGGGCGCGGCCGCCGCAGCTGCGAGTGCAGGAGCAGGCGGAGAAGGAGGCGGCAACAGCGGTAGGGGCAGCTTCGGAGACCGGCACCATGCGAGAGATCGTGCACATCCAGGCCGGGCAGTGCGGCAACCAGATCGGCGCCAAGGTACGGACGGGCGCGGGGAGCTCCCGCAGGTCGCACCTCGCGGGTGGCGCGCAGCTCCGTCCCGAAATGAAAAGCGACCCGGGCTTTGCTGAGGCGTTGCGGCTCCTGCCCCTATACCCCTTGTCCCTGCCGGTCTGAGCTGCCGCGAGGCTGGGCGGGGCCGGGATATGCCCCCACTGCCGTCCGGCGTGCCCAGCCTTCCCGCAGGCAGCCGCGGCCATCCCCCGCTGCCTCGCCCCGCTGCGGCCACGGCGCCAGCTCCCGAGGGAGGGAACGGGAGGTGTTTCACTGCCACAGATTACCCGTCACCACCCAAAGTGATGGTTGTTGCCATCTTGTAGTGGCTACAGGGTCTTAAGCTGATGCTAGACAATGGGGAGACACCAAATTGACACAGCCAGAGATGGTCATCCTTTGGATACAAGCTACAAAGGAATTAACTTGCACTTCAGTGCTCTGGCTGCTCGGCAGCCTCCTGCCAGTTCAGCTGCTGCGGCCAGTGAAGCCCTTGTGCACTGACTCACCTTCCCACCCGGCAGCTGCTCTGCCATGCAAGGGAGTGGTCAAGGCCGTGGAATGCATGGGCTGCACTGGGAATGTGTGATTGGCACTGGCCAGCTGTTTCCACTGGCACTAAAAATGGCTAATTGCCATTTTTCAAAAATTTCCTCTAGTTCTGGGAGGTCATCAGCGATGAGCATGGCATTGATCCCACGGGCAGCTACCATGGGGACAGTGAGCTGCAGCTGGAGAGGATCAACGTCTACTACAATGAAGCTGCTGGTAAGTGTCTGCTTCCTCAGATGTCCTCAGATAAATGGGGCAGGCATGACAGTTCACTGAGGCTGGAAAAATCCCTGAACAAGAGCTGTCATCTGCCAGTGACTCCTCTAAGAGACCTTTGTTCTCAAAGGGCTCTGATAACACGGTAGTCTTGATTGTGACAGTGCCTCTCCAGAGAAATGCAGGGAGGTGGATGGGAGCACAGCAGGGCTCC
>VZTF01005898.1:314-55127 GCA_013397755.1 Cnemophilus loriae
GGGGCGGGACGGGCCCCGCCGGGGCCGCGGGGCAGCGGCCGGGGGGGGTTTGGGGCCGGCGCTGAGGGCGGAGGCGAGCGCTGGAAGAATTCCCCGCCCGGAGATTCGCTTGTCCCAGGTGTCCGCCGCGCGGCCTCGCTGTGTTGGCCTGACTTTAAAACTGTGTTTATTAAAAACAAACAGAACTCGAACAGCGGGCAGGCGCTTGAGGGTGCGGCGGTGTTGCCCGGGGTTGTTTTTCACTCTTATGGAGGAGGATCTCCTCAGTGTTCCCTCACACCTCCCACTCTCGAGCACCGGCAGCGGCCGGGCCAGCGGCTCCGGCTCGGCCTCCGCAGCCGGGTCAGACGGAGCTGAGGGGCGGGTCCGGGGCTCACGGAAGCAAACCGCGCTCACAGGGATGGTGTGGTACCCCCAGAATGGCAGGATGTTCCAGTCAGTTCAGCCGTACACGCTATGGCGAGCTATTGACTCAGTGATGGACTCAGGGAAAGGGCAAGAAATCCCCGGTTTAGAGGTTGCTCAGCACCAAAAGGAAATGGGTTTACCACAAAGATGGACTTTGTCAGCAGAAGAGTTGTTTGTGTGTAGTTAATCAATCTTAGAGCGACATAATCTGACTGTAAATCTTGTGCTTTGCCATAGCTGTACCTGTGGTTTACATCGCCAGTAAAACATCAAATTACTGCTCTGTAAGCGTAGCCACGGAATAGTGCCTGGTATAGACTAAGGCTAAATCCCTTCAGATTAAACAGTAATTTCTTACTTCTTTGAGGGAGGAAAAAAAAATCGCGAAAGGGATTTGTGCCCTAATTCAGGACGATGATTGCATGGCAAAAGACAGCAGTAGCTCTGGTGAGTGTGCTCTGCTTGCAAAGGCTGCTCACATATGACTTCAATACGTTATGTTGATGCTGATCTTTTACTTCTCAAATGGTAAATGGCAGATTTTCGGTTTGGAATGTGCTATAAGTGATGCTAAAGGTAACTTTTTTTTTCCCTCTAGATATGGGCTTATTATGCCCAAAAAGTTGCCCCAGAAAAACCTTGTTTCAGAGAAGCTCTCGGTGTTTGCAGATGAGTCAGATGAAGAGGTCAGTTCAACAATTTTCTTCTGAAATTTGCCACATATTCTGCAAATTTATTTGTGTCCAGCCCTTAATGGCTGCCTCAGGTTTTGGCAGTGTCATTAGGATATGTGTCATCGTTTTGGATTTGGGTGTGAAATATGATCTGTATTTTCTTTAGTACGCATTAGATGGAAGTGATGATTGTCTTGTTACTTTCTGGCAACTCTTCCAGAAGTTCAGCACATGTGACAACCTGTTTGCCAGAGGTAACTGTAGCTTGTAAAGAGATTTGTCAGCTCTCACTGGTGATCGTCCGCAAATAGAAAGACCAGAAGTAATCAACAGGCCTCACTCAGATATTAACTTTAAAGTGTGGTAGCTACATGTATTTTATCCTTTAGCTCATTCTACCCAAATTTGATGTAATTGATTTTATGATGTTCATACTGTGAACAAAAGCAAAGCTGTACAACCCGAAAGTTCTAAAGCAAAGGATGTGTGATATTGCGTGCGAGTGTTCTTTTCTGTAATCTTTAATTTTTAATTTCTTTTGAAGTATTCCGTTCAGAATACTCGCTCTGTACCTGCCCCAGCAGAGGGCACTGTGTGCTGTGTAAATCCCACCTGGATGTGCTGCTGGAAGCACGGCAAGTGTCCAGGAACAGGCTGGGATATGGGCTAGGCTGGGGCCCGTACAGAAACCTGTGCTACAAAAATGTTTTTTCTTCCCTAGAGCTTCACTCAGTGCTTGCTCTTTTGTATGGCTGAGAAAAGCAATGCTAACAAAGCATCAAATAATTTTGGTTGGTGTCTGACTCACCAAAATACTTATTTTTAAAATCTGTTTTTGTTTTAATAAGCTAGCGGTTGTTAATTTTATGTCACAGAAAGCCTGAATTCAGCAATTCCCAGCCTCTGTGTACCTGGTTCCATTACAAAATCTGGAATGTTGCTGTTGAGGGTGTGTCAGCTCATGGGCATGAAAGGGCTGAGGACCTTCCTAGTGATATCCACTCAACCCTCAGCATGAAATTGCTTCAGTGCAGCTTACAGGAAATAGGACAGGAATGTGTTTTAAATCCCATCTCTTTCCTCTCTTTGCTGTGATCCTCAGAGGTGCATCCCTCCTCTGTGGCTATAGAGAGAGGCTTTCCTTTAGATACAGCTACTGGAGATGGTAATGGAGCACTTTCCCTGTTAGATGGGATTTGGTGTCTTTCTCTGCGTTAAGGATCTGACCCCACATTTTCCAATCCTAGGAATAAACCTCATTTAATCTGTTGTCATTAAACATTATGTGGTAGGTCTGGGAACCTTCCTGGTGGCTGTCTTGTATTTTTTCACTTCTTCATTTTCTCTTAATATCTGAACATTAAAACGAAAGAGTGAATGCTAATAATTCTGGTAAAAATAATATATGATTCTGTCTGCCAGCTTTTAGCTTAACAGCTCAAGGATCCTCCTTTTCAGAAAAGCTGACAGATTCACTGTCAGAGTCTTATAAAAGCTCTTAAAAGTTGTTGTGCTCATCAGTATGGTACATACCCAGCAAAAAGTAATAATCTCATAACTGCCTTTATCAAAGAAAATAGTTTTTTTTTTTTAAATCAGAATTACTTTATTAGTTCAGTAATAATTTCAGAGCTTTTCAAGATAAGGAGCAGCATTTGGGAGGGGTTTCATTTCCTGTCTGCTACCTTATCAGTCAGAACTACATCTCAAATGTCTGGAGATTATGTATTTTTAACTGAACTTTATTAAAGTTTGTGCTGGGAAATCTGCACACCTCACTTGGTCTGTGATTATACATTAGATACCAAACTTTTGCTCCATTTTTTTTTAACCTTACTATGCATTTTTCACTCAGATTTTGCCTCTACCCTTGCTGAAGGAATTTGGATTTTTTTTCCCTGTGGTTAAGTACATTAATGGATGTTAGCTGCTGAAGATGGTCTTTGTGTTAGTTCATAAGAAACAGGGCATCTGGGATGGAAATTTTCTGGAAGTAGAGTGTTGACTGGTAAAAGGTGGCTTGTCAGGCTGTATGATGTTCATTGTTCCATTTTACCTATGGTTGAAATTATCTCTGTGGTACAGTAGATAAAAATTTCCATTTCGTGATTGCACCAGAATTACCCAGTGTGTGTTCCTGTACTGTACCAGTCTTTCAAAACTGGTTTGTTCATACAGCGTGAAAAAAATAACTGTACATGGACCTCAGTAGGTGCTCAGTTTGGGAGAGAGATTGTGAAGCCAGTGTGAACAGTTCTGTGAATGTATCAGCTGGATTTGGTGGGGGTTTTTTTGCAGTTTCCATGCAAAATAAGACTGTGTGGAGTAAAGGGGCTCCTAGAAAAGAGTTTTCTGAGAAGGAGGAAGTGCAAAAGAGTAGCTCAAGAGGGTGCATGTAAAATCAAGAATAATTCAGAGAAGTAAGGTGATGTTGCCATTTCTCATAATATGAGCAGTAGGTGATAGGATGGAATTACCAAGTAACTGGTTTAATCTAAACAAGAGGAAGTTGTGTAGTTAAGGTGTGGAACTCCTTGCCACAGGGTGCTGTGGCGTGGCCAAAAGTATAAATGGATTCAGAAACGGATTAGTCAAATTAAGGGATGCTCTTGGTGTCAAACAATGGTTCAGGTGCATCCTCCAGTTCAGGAAGTCCTTGATCTGGTTTCTGGAAACTAGGATGGAGTGCCGAGGAAAACTAATTCTGTGTACGACTTGTTTTTCTTGTTCATTCTCTTGATCTTCTGCTAGTGGCCATGACTCATGTTGTGTGTGAATCTAGAGGAAAGATTTGCCTGATGTGATTTTTATTTTCCTTCTCCATGAAGACTGGAGTCTCATGTGCAGGTTGTACTTGGATGGTACAGTTCTCTGTGAGGGCAGGCCATAAGGATTCACTCCTAAATCCATGTACATGAGGGTGTAAGTAGCTCGTTTTAGAGTGAGAAGGAGGTAAGAAATGGAGGGAACCATGAGAAATGTTAGCAGATTGGGATAATTTATTGCTTTTCTTTTTTAATAACCATTTCGGTTGTGTACAAGCTCTCTTCCATGGTCTGGTAGCAGTGGTGGGCTGGAGAGCCTCATTTCTCAGAATTCCTTGATTTGCATGGATTCTGTGTCCTTCCACAGGATAGGGTTAAAATGTTTTCTCGCTCCAGAAAATATTGAACTGTAAGCTTTGTGCTTCAGAAGAATAGCTTGACTAGAGGGAGGGAAAAAGTATGAGACAGATTGCTGAGCTTATAGGGCCTTTAATAAATGGGCAGTTGATAAGTAAAACAATACAAAAGGACGGGAAGCTCTCATCTATCAGAGCTCACAGCACAACAGGAAATTGTCCACCATAAACCAATGGGGAAGGTGTTTGTTTTCTGTAAACTTACTGCCACTCTGGAGAAATGGCAGATGGGCTTTTTTACCATCATATGTCCAATAATGAGGATTAGGTATTACTTTAGTGTTTACCTGATCTTTGTAGATCAGTGCATTTATTCCATGTAGGCAGACAAGGAAAACAGTGTTTCAAATACTTTGGTGGAATAAAGCTTATTCTGTAAATGAAACTGCAGAATCCGTTTTGTCTTTCACTGAGCCTCCGCTTTCCGGAATAGTGCAGGGGAGATTCTTCACTGTTGAGGTGCTTTTCTGTTAAACCAGTGTAAGTTTCCCACAGAGGAAACCTTCAGTGATGACCCTCAGTGTGTCAAACAAAGGACCATCTTCTTTCGCAAGAACCAGGAGGAAATTGAGGTCTTCTGTGTAATGCTCATGTGTATTCTACGGTAATTTAAAATGGCTGTTTATGGTTTATACTGACTCATTTATAGCCTTTTCAAAAGAAGGTGTTTGTCATAAAATTAAGTACAGTGTTGTAAACAATTTCTGAACACCAGTTCTTCAGAACTTAGGAATTCTTCAATATTGAAAGCAGAGGTAAACACGAGATGAATGAAGCCAGGATTCTTGTAGGTTTTAAACTAAATAATCCACTATCTACTTCCCCCAGTCAACCAACCAACCAATTACTTGGTACTCCTCTGAGATGCTACCTTTCTGGCATTTAAGAAAAATAAAACCCATGGAGAAGTTTGCAAGTACTTTTATTATTTATGGTTTCCATAGCAGAAAAAAAATCCCTTAGAGGTGATCAGTGTACCTGTTCATTAGTTCTCATCCTGGGTGTGTGACAGAGCCCCCAAAGATATCAGGTGTTCCTGTGGTCTTTGTGAAAATGCCAGCTGGGTAAAGGGACAGAAATGGATGAGAATTTGTGATTTTAGTCTTTCCCAGTGCCGGGGAGGAGCTGCATGCTCAGCACAGGGCCAGTGTCTGCTCACACAGCCCTGCCCACCTGCCCAGTCAAGCAGACACCTGTGAGGAGGGGAGAGACAGAGTGCACAGAGTCACGTATAATGAAACTCCATCCCTACACAGCTTGTTCCCTGTTCCTGAAATTAACCAGTGGAAAAAAAAAAAAAAGATTTGCACTGTTTACAGTCTGTCCTGTAGAAAATTGTGGAAGAGCACTGTGTGTTTTTCCTTGTTGACACATCTGTTAAAGTTTTAATAGGATAAGAAAGAGGGGTCACGACATGTTATTATTTTATTTTAAACATCAAATGAATTTAAAAGCTTGCATGTTCAGGGGATCTGTTTGAGTTTAGATGATGCTAATTCTGTTTGATTTCAGAAGATCTTAGTCCCTGCTGCCAAGCTCCCTGCTAGTTGGTTTTAATTTTTAAATTTTATTAAGAACAAATTAAAGAATCTCTTTGCCTTTTTAAAATGTGACACAGAGCATGTACTAGTCAAAGTTGTAAAACCTGGGAAGCTGCCAAAATGCAGAAGGATTTTTCCTTCCTGTTGCTGCTTTTGAAGATTAAGAGATATTTAATTACATAAACAAGGATACAAGTCCTGCCATCATAGTGGATCTATTTAATAAATACTATTACCTATTGGTTGAGAAAAGATAGATATGTAGTTTAGGTCAAAACTAATTAAAAGAAAAAAGTGAATAAAATGCAGAACTTTCTTGTAAGAGACAGTATGATTAGAAAACATATTTTCAGTTGGGATCTGTTTCTTCTTAGGAAACATTAGTATTGCTATTTTCTAGCATGTTAATCTTGAGAAATTAAACAGTAACATTTGAAGTACGTGCTGTTTAGCTGTGTTCTTATTTCTGAAAATACACAACTAGTGATACAGACCAGACTTGAAATAAATACCAAATCCTTGCAGATTTTTGTATTTAACTATGAATACGGTTTTTCTTTTTTCATGTGATAGTCAGTATTTCTGCTCGTGACTGCTACATCTCTGATGGACATGCAGGAAGAATTCAGTATTTTCTGAATCACACCTGTCTGTAATTGGACTATTATATAGTTGTTTGTTAGAATGGTAGAAAAATAATACTATCTATGTCAATGTAATTAATTTTGTTTCTGCAATGCTTCCTTCCTACAGCCAACTGTTGGGGAAAGTCTTCAAAAAGAAGCATTGAAAAAGCAAGCAATGAAACAGGTAAGGGACTATTTTTAATTTACTCTCAATGTTCTGATGAGTAAGTTTATACTATAGATCTGTTTAAATTCCAATATAGGAATGAAATATTTGAAAATAGTAAAGATTTCATTATTATTGATATCTTTTCTTCTCCTCCCTTTTTTTGTTTTAGACTAAATTGGAGATTCAGAAGGCTTTAGAAGAAGATGCTACAGTGTATGAATATGACAGTATTTACGATGAAATGCAGCAGAAGAAGAAGGAAAGCAGTGCCAAAATGTTCGCTGGAAATGATGACAAAAAGGTCAATACCTGAGAATGTATCCTGTCTGTCCAACTCTGTCTGCTTGGGGTAGCCGTGGCTGGTTAACTTGTAAACTTCAAAGCGTTGCTGAATTATCCTGACAAGTGATACTTTCATTGTTACTTATTCTGTTTCATTTGAAGGCTCTTGCCAGGTTCTGGGTATGAAAGGAAGCCTCCCACTGCTTAAAAGAAGGGCCGTGTTACAGTTAGGAAGAGAGAGAGATGAAAAATCAAAAAGCATTTATTTTCGTTTAGAGTAAAAATCCTCCTAGTCAAAGATGAGATGGCTGTTTTGATTGAATACAGCAACCTCTCTTGGTACTGGGAAACGTGCCATGTTAGGGGTCTGAAAGGGAATGGCAGTTTATTTTGGATGGCTATCAATCAGAGAGAGAACACATTAGAGTAGCTCCTGACAATTTCCTTCCATTACCAACTTAATTCAACATATCCATCAATACCAATTTGTGTTTTCTCAGCCACCACAATTACCTCTCAGCACGGTAACTTTTTTCCCTTCTACCTCAGCCCAAATACATCCACAATATCCTCAAAGCAGCCGAGATTAGAAAGAAGGAACAAGAAAGACGAATGGAAAGAAAAATTCAGAAAGAGCGTGAAATGGAAGGAGGAGAGTTTGCACACAAAGAGGCTTTTGTGACTTCAGCCTATAAGAAGAAGCTGCAAGAAAGAGCTGAGGAGGAGGAGAGAGAAAGAAGAGAATCAGCTCTCGAGGGTGAGATTCATGGTGAAATAATAGTCCTGAAAAAGAAGTAGGGCCTTGTACATGATTTACAGCTTATTCATCCGGTGGTCTCTCTGTGAGGCTTGAGATCATTAAAATCAAAGAGGACCAGATTAGCAGATCCTGAATCAGATCCACCTTGGTCTCCTATTTTCCTTTGCACGTGTTACAAATGGAACAGAGGAAGCTGCTCTGTTTGTGTGTCAGTACTATTTGGGTTGGTACTTCAATTTTTGAGGGAGGGTCAGTTGTTGAAGGAAGACTTGTAAGCCTGGGGGTTCAGTGATGTTTCCAGTCCTTACCTCAGACATTCTGGTCAGGATCAGGAGTAGATGTAAAGCACAGGATGTAGGATCATAAGATAAATTGGGTTGGAGAGGACCTCTGTGGGTCACCTGTTCCAGCCTCCTGCTCCAAGCATGGTCTGCTGTGAGGCCAGATCAGGTTAACTCTGAGCTTTTATCTCTTTGGGTTTGAAAACTTCGTGGATGGAGATGGCAGTTGTGGTGGTGTGTACCAGTTGTGAGCTGTGTGTGGTGAGTATTTGTGGCACAGTAAATCCAACCTCCCTTTCTTTCTCTCAGCATATCTGGATGTGACCAAACAGAGGGATCTCAGTGGATTTTACAGACATCTTTTAAACCAGCGTGTGGGGGAAGAAGAGATGCCTAAATGCAGCTTCCGTGAAGCCAGGTAGGATATGATTCCAACAGGGTTTCAGGTATAAAAGCCAGCATGTGGCTGTTTGTGATTCCATACTCACTGGAGGATTAGACAGAGAGCACTAAGACAGTGGTAAAGTAAACTGGTAATTTCATACAGCTGATTAACTGAATTATTTGGTAAATAACTAATGATCATCAGTGACACAGAAATGAAACAAGCAGGACAGAGATGCTGTCTGAAAGGTATCAAGAGAACAGTTATGCTTGTAATCCTGCTTGGTATTATTCTAACCTACATTTTCTTTGGTTTACATAATATTTAGCAATCTGTATTAAATTACACATTTTGAATCATGAGGAAGACAAGAGGTAAACAATGAGCATAGCAGTAAGTCATAGGAAATGAATATGGTATGAATTTCCTGTAAAGAATGTGAGTCTTTACTTTGCACTTACTCCACATTTAGTTGCATAAAAACTAAATTGAGTGTTGACGCTGTGGTAAAAGGAAGTGAATCAAATATGTAGGAAATCCAGTGGAATATTTTGAAATCCTAATATGTGAACATTCCAAAGCAAAGTAATGAGATGAGACTGGATTATTTAGGTGTTTGAAATGGTAACATTCTGCTCTGTGGATAAATGTGATGAAGGAGATGTTTCTTGTATGCAGCAATTGATCATTTGAGACAATTAACTCAGGTTAAACATCATTTGATAGAGGTTTTAAGCGTGGATGTCACCAGTTAAGTGTTTGCCATCACAAAGAAAATGCAGCTTTCATCAAGAGATCTTCTAGATCTGAGATGCGATTGTTAGAAAGTAAATTCTTAGTCTAAATGAAGAAGGTGATCACTGAAGTTACTCAGCTGTCTGAAGTAAGGGAGTTCTCCATGAAGTCTTCAGGATGCTGTGATTTTGTACTGTGCAGAGAGCATTTAAAATGATGGTTTCTTAATCTTGCAAATTAAGGAAATTTCTTTTAGTGGCACATAAAACTAATCCAGGGGAATCAAATAGTCCCGTGGATGGTGTTCCCAGCAAGGCTTTCAAATAAAGTCAGGTGTATATTTTAATTTTATTCTTTCTGGTGATGGTACAGCAGGATACAGAGAGAAAACAGCTCCATTTTTAGATCTAGAAGTGTCCCTAAAGTGATCCACCTTTGAGTTGGATTACTAAGTAAATTACCAAACTTCTCAGTGTAGTTTTTAGTCATGGTTCATAGGCTGTCCATGCCTTCAAGCATTCAGCAGACAGAGAATCTAACTGGTGGTGTGCTGGCTCATGAGGGTGCCCCCCAGGCTGTTCCTGGAGCTGTGTGATTAAATGGAAGAAACGTGGCTTGTGTGAGTGAACGTGGATTTCCTCATCAGCCAAAAGAGAATGACAAACATAACCCCCTCCATGGGTCAGCATTTTGCATTTAAGAATATTGGAGCTGTTAAAAGTTACTAATTTCTGTCTAGCCACAAGTGAGACCTTCAGAAATACTGGATCAAAAAAACCATGTTCCTGCCTCTGTCAACAAAAAACACAACCTGCTCCTTCTCTGGATAATTATTTGATGTGAATAGAGGACCAAACACATAGGAAAACCTGTAACTTGCCAGCAGGCTTATACAGGAAGACAAATCAATTAGATGGAGGCTGCACATACTTAACCATTCACTCTTGTAGATAAATTCCTCAGCTCACATTCACCAGTGAGCCCGATGCAGATACTTTGTGCTGGATTCCTGAAACCTGAGCCACAGACAAATTTGCTTTCTTAGACTTTTCAGCAGCATCTTTTGCCTAAGTCCTGACCAGAAGTCAGTTCATAGAAAAGCCCAAGATTTCAGGCTTCTTAATGTTGTTTTTCTTTTCTAATGTAAAAAACATAGGATAAAGGAAGAAAAACCTGACAGTCAGGATGAACCCAATGAAAGGAACAAATGCCCGTCGGAAAGACAAAGAGTGAAGCCCTCTAAGAAGGAGAATAATCCAGATGGTGATACCGACCTAGGAACTGATAGCAGTGATGATGACAAGAGACACAAGCATAGTAAAGTAAATTTGAAAAAGAAGAAAAGAAGAGAGAGCTCTGCGAGCAGCGAAGAGGAGGCTAAACATCACAAAAGCCAGAGGCATTCCAGGTCACCGAGCTCATCCAGTGTGGAGGAAGAGCCACGCTCCAAAGCCCAAACAAGTCACCAGAGGGGAGAGAGCAGGCCAAGCAGAAGGGGAAATGATGAACAGTACAGGGAAAAGGATTATGAGAGAAGTAGGACCCACGAAAAGGATCACCAAAGGGAAAGGGAAGAGCGACACAGGCACGGGGATCACACTAATAGAGATCACCACAAAAGGAGGGAAGATCAAGATGATAAACAAAGAGGGAAGGAAAGAAAAGAGAGGGAGGGACATGGCAGAGAATGGAGGAGGGCAAAGGAGAGAGAGGAGAAGGGCTCAGAGAAGGAGCGAGAGAAAGAAAGAACAAGAAATGATAAGGACAGATATAGTGACAGAGAGAAGGAGAGAGGAGAGAAATACAGAGAAAGGGAAGATCATGCAAAGGAGAGGAGAGAGAAATATAGCAGTGATGAAAAGAAACACAGAGAGAGGAGGGAAAGTACTCCTACATCTTTAGAAAAAGATGGAGAGTCTGATCTGGGAAAAGAGAGAAAGGGAAAAGACAGAGAGGTGGATGAGAAGGGAAGCACCAGCTCTGGAATGTCTGAGCAGAAACGTAAAGCTGGAGAAGAAGGGGAGAAAGAGGAGAGAGAACAAGCACAGAAAGCACCTGAGAGCCTGAGCAAATTTGCCAAAAGGAGCAATGAGGAGACGGTGATGTCAGCACGGGACCGGTACCTGGCCCGGCAGATGGCCCGGGTCAGCACCAAACCTTACATCGAGAAGGAGGAGGACTGATGTCCCTGGGCTGGGCACAAACACCTGGGCTGTCACCCAAGAGCAAAGGCCACTGCTGTGCAGACTCTTGTACAGAAAAGGTTTTCCTACCTATTTATTCCTGGCTTTCCTTTGAGAAGTTGTGTGTCCCTTAAGAGAACAACTTTTGGAATGGATTAGTGGGTCTCTTGACACACACCTTTAGTCTGTTAGTACAGCTGAAATGTAAAATGTGGCTGACTGTCCACCCTGCCCTTCAGTACCATGTCCTTGGTACTTGAAGATTTTGGACAGACCTGGGAGTGTTAAACAATATAAGGTGAAAATGTGTCCCTCCGCTCCTTCCAGCAGCCAAAACAGTGAGCTCTGCTGAAACAGAGGTTCTCAGCCCTTAGGAGGAGTCATTGCTGCCCACTGCTGCTCTCAGAAATGGGAAGCAAACCTGTAAGAGTGGGTGAAAAAGCAAGAAAAACAGCCTGAATAATGATCTAGGAGATTTCTGTATGTAGTGTGGAGTTTTGTAAGCTATATGCGTATTGAGATACGAATTTTGTATTATGTGTGGGTTTTGGTCTGGGGACCTGATGTACAGAAACAGTTAATAAAGTGTAAGATACATGTTGGATCTAATATGTGGGTCTTTTTTAATGTGAAGGTTATTTTACTGCATCTTTTCTGCATGGAGTAAGGTAGATGAGGCTTTACATGTATCACAGTTGTATCTGCTTGTTAAGTGATATTTTACATTTGTCAGTCTTCTGTTCAAAAGTTCATATTCAAGAATAAAATTACCTTCAAACCAGGTGAGTAGGATGTCTGACAGTGGTCATAGCTTTTAGAATACATTTTCAACACTTTTTAAATTATTTCTTTCACTTTGTTTTGTAGGAAGTTTATCACTTTTGTGCTAGAGTAGGGTGAACTTATATATTAAAAAAAAAAGGTTTTGAGATTGGTGTTTCCATAATAATTTGTTCAGCAGACTTACAAAATGTGAGTAAAATTGAATGCAAATGCTGCTACTTTACAAAAGCTTGGAATGAGTTTTATATGTCAGCTAATCAAGTAATTAAGCACATACTCCAGTGTGGAGCAGTTTGGTTTTGCTGTTCTGTGTAAACAACTGTAATGAGCTTTGGCTCTTCTGTTGGAATGGAATGAAAGAGTGTTTAGCAGTGGGCCAGGGTTCAAACACTGAAGGAAATCCTCTGCTTTTTGTCAGAGGCCTTGTTGGCATTGTAAGCTGGACTAGATATTCTGCTGTTCCTTAGAATTGAGATTTTTATCTTTGCTCTTCCCAGAAGAGAGAGGCACAAGAGACGTCTGCAGATGGTTTCTGAATATTAAATTTATTACAATAACAGTTTACAGTACAAGGCACATACTGATGACTTACAATCAGCTTGCAACACTTGTAACTAAACAGCTGCATAAATTAATACAAGTGCATCATGTACAAGTTGGAGGGAATACTTAGTTCTGTACAGCTAAAACTCCAGTTTAATTCTCTTTAAAAGGCAAAGATGGTCCTAATTTACCAGTTTCATGACTTCCTTTTCACTGTTCAGAACAGAGGGTAGGATATACTTGTGACAGATGAGTGGAAGGTGAGCTGAAGAGAAGGAATTTTTTTGCCTCAAAACACTTTGTAACTGCAGTGCAGCTCATTTGGTATCAATATAAGTAGTTTTTATACAAAACCAGTGTTTAAGGTATGGCTACTTGCTGAGTTACCTGATAAATATTGGTTACTTCACATGTTTTCAGATGAGTATGTAAAAGGGAAAAAAAATGAATTGTATAAATAAATCAATTTCTCAATATTTCAACCACTCAGCTAAATAGAAATACTAAAAAATGAACTTACCATAATAAGATATTCAAACCAGTACACCATGTAACAAAAAAGTAATGAGGACTAAACTGCCTTTCAAGTTCAGCATTTATAGAATGAAAACATGGATGTATTTTATCTTTGTATTATTCAGGAAAAGAAAAGCCTTTTTAATCTACATTGCTTTTTGTATCTTCAAATAATTCTAAGAATTTTCATCCTCTCTCAGTATCTTGGGACTCAGAGCACATTGTTCTCATGTTTCAGCTGTTGCAGGGCTTGTGTTACTATCAGGGCTTCCTGGCTGACTTAATTCACTAGAAAATGTGACATTTCTTGGGAAATCTCTGAAACCTCCCAGAGAGGCAATGCCTGTCCTCTGTCAGTGTCTTAAAAATTACAAATTAATTTTGTTGGCTGAACACCTGTCTGAAGAGGGAAGAAACTGGGTATGGTTTTCTCCTTTATTTCCCACACTTTGCTGTTGGATACATACAAATACCTCATTCATCTTACATTGACATTTCATGTGTATTTTTTCAGGTAATGAGCTCAGAAAATTTAATTTTTAGAAGTAGGTTTCAGATGCAGTTGAGGCATAAGCTACAAAACTATTTCTCATGAGTAACTGTCCAGTAAGACAGATTTATTATGTTTTTCTAGTGGCAATTAAAGGACATATTCCCTTTTTAAAAATAGTTCAGTAGTCTATTGTTTTCTAAGAACAGTCCTTGTCCCTCTTAAGTTATTTCCTTATTGGGAGTTGGGCTTGAGACTTAAATGAACTCAAAAGTCATTAGCCAAAGGGGAGGAGGAAGTGGAAGAGGCCTTTCTCCAGGTACACAAAGTGGGGAAGCTTTGGCAGAGGTGATAGAAATGTTTCCAGAAGGCAAACCCAGCATCCCTGCTTCCCTCTCACCTGGCAAGTGCTTCATACCCAGGTAAACTCCAACAGGTTCCTTAATACCCCCAGCTCTGGGTGCACAGGGAACCGTGGCAAGTTTAGCAAAGGGATACAAAAGAGACTTTTATCCTCTATTTTATTTTACTTTCATCATAATCTGTGTGCCAGAGTAAAAACACAGCACAAGTTTGTCTGTGAATGACGCCTGCTTGGGTTTATCTGCACTTCCACTGCAGCAGAACTCGTGTCCTCCAAGGGCCAGGGCAGGTGCAGCCAGGCTGAAGGATTTGCATTTGGGGAGCACGTGTGTGCAGGTCATGCGAAGAGCTTAGTATGGACATGGGGGTTAATTTGCGTGTCAGTGCCTTGAAATTTAATATAAATAATTTGTGTGTCAGTGCCTTGAAATTCAATATAAATAGTTCTGATGAGAATCAATCCTGCTGAACTCCACTCAACTTCTTGCTAAGAAAAAAAAAAAATTCCTCTCCTTTTCTTCTTCAGCTTGAAAACCCAATGCAGTCACATTAGAATATGAGCTACTAAACCTTCAAAGTAGGCTTGGGTAGTTGTAAATGGACTTTTGTCGGCCTGCCAAAAGGATTATTCTAAATTTAACTTCTGTACTAGAAAGAAGGAGGAAAACCCCACAGGCTCCAGCAAATTTTAGGTGTGAAATTACCTGTAAAAAAAAAAGGGAAGTGAAGCAGAGGAACAGACCTTTACTATTCCACTTTTTGGCATCAGAACTCAAAAAGATTCATTGTTGGTCTGCCAGGACAATGACTGGTTATGGAAACAGTACAGTAAGTGCTGGCAGCTTAAGTGCTTGTCAAGTAATTCATGATGAGTTTTTGTGGCTTGATTGGGTCTAAAGGAAAGTGAAGCCTAAAACATCACAAAAAATGTTTTTGTAATATTTTTTTATGCAAGAAACAGTAGAAATTGTTATCACCTACAAACCAGAGGAAATGAAAAGGGGGCCAATGCTACCAGCCGTGTGTGCTGACGTGTGCAGAGCTGTGCTGCTCAGCATTTTTCCTCTCCCTCTGCCTACTCCTGCACAAACCTAGGGAACTTCCTCTTTTTGTTTCCCTGGTTTATAAACCCCTGCGTTACTCGAGTAATGTATGGCTATCAGAAATACTTGTGCATTTTCCCACGTAGTTGAAGCAAGTAGAGAACCTTAGAAGCGAATACGACATTGCCCGGTACGAACGATCACACGGAGGGAGGAGATACAGGAGCACTGCCACACACTGGGGGTCTACACCTAATCCTGCCTTGCCTTGCTCGTCCTGGAGGGGCTGCTGCAGGCACTCGGTGCCCCTCCCGGAGCAGGGATGTTCCCTCGTGTTCCAGAGTGAGCGCTCAGTTCAGCCTGCTCGGAAGTGCACAGTAGATGTCGTTGAATTGCTTGGATAAATGTGCTGGAGGCATCACCTTTCCGAATGGTGTCAGTGGTGCAGCCTCCGTGGAGAACTCCGTTTGTTTTCTCAGCTGGGAAGGCGATTCTTTGGGGGGAGAGGGTGGGCAAAGTGACATTTTGTGCTCCTCTTCCCTCCCCCAGAACCAGGTTAGCTTATACTGCGTTCATGCGGATGTCTCCAAAGGGAATTTCTGTGGCTGTTTCTGGAGTAATGCTTTTCAGAATACGCTGTTGGAAAGACATCAGTATTAGAACTGATTAATTTCATCAGCAATACATAACGTGACAGCCATTTAGAAAGAGATTTATAATAAAATATGACTTGACTTCGAGTTACGCCTCTTTGACTACTTAAGAATGTTTCAGGCTTCTGTTGGCACTATGAAGATGAAAAGTTCTGTAGAAGTACACAGCAGGTTTTTAAATTATTTGTAACGTAATTGGAATCAAAGCTTGGCAGACGTCACATGAATGCTGTAGGACTTTGCAGTTTACTCAGATACCCTGAGTCAACTAAACATATTCTTTATGAACTGGTATTAATTTGAACTTAGAAGAAATCTCAGTATTGTCATTACAGGTTTATGGCAGAGAAATCTTACTAAACGTGAGAGAGCAAAACAAGCTTTTCTTACAGGTACACGCCAGGAAACCAGCCTTTCACTGTCTCATTTGCTTGACTGGGGGATTTTGAGTGTCTGGGGTGAATTTTAGGAAGACTCTCCAGCTCAGCAGAGCTTAAAAAAATTACTTGATGTAACTTTTTGTAAGAATTTGTCAGCGGCCTCAGTAAGAACTGGGGAGATTTGTGAGAATGGGAAGAAGACAATTCAGCTGGCCAGAAACAGAACGGCCAAGTGCCAGGAAAAATATCTACTCATAATATTTTTAGGAATCACCTAACAGTCAAACAGAAGCAACAGAGCATCAGGGATACCTCCTTAAGTGTCCCTGGGGTGACGACCAAGCGATAGACCATGTAGATGGGAATGAAGATGATGGAGGAGGTTCCTATGCAGTAACCCACGACTGTGGTCCAGTAGGGATAATCATAATCAAAAAGCCTCAGCTTGGGAGGGTTGGACAGAAAGCTGCAAGTGACAAACTGCAAGAGAAAAAGGGAGAAAGTGTGACTATGTGGATTTTGATGGCACGCACTTTGGGGAACTCCGTGTTCCAGCGTAGCACTGAAAGAAATAGAAAATGAGTAGGACTCAAGATTAAAAATATGTTGACACTGAAAAAAATCCTAAATTACGTGAGTGTAGATTTAAAACAAATCAACAACAAATCACAAAACAGAGACCAAAAAGATGCTTCCCAAAGCAGATGCTCTCCACACTACACTGCTCTCTGTCAGAACAGGAAAAGAAAAAAATGTCAGCTCAGTTACTGCTGTTGGATCATTTTCCTGAGCATATCATTCATGACTGAAAAATTCCTTAGGAAACAACAAATACTTCTAGTTGAATATTACAGGAATAATATTTGTGATTGTCTTTGGAAGGATCTCTGACTGTTTTTTCCAGAGTATCATCAGAAGCTCGGGATTACCAGCAAAACTTCCGTACAGAAACGATGTCCTAAATCCTGAGCTTTCCTTATTTTAGGTGAGTTTCCACAGGGAATACGAACAGCTCTGCCTGGTAACCACATCCCCAGATCTCTGTGCCTCTCTGTTTATTTTGCTGGTTTAGGATCACAAAGAGGACAGAAGTATAAAAATTACTGTGGTGTGACATTTTTATTTACAGACTTCTCTTTCTAGGGGTAATAAAATGGAAGTCTGTTAATTATGCCTTGATCATTACAAGTGTTTTGAATTCACTCTGTAGGTCTTAAATCTGCATTCTGTGCTTCATAAACTGCATCTTGACCTGCTCTTCTCCCACTAAGGCCAGTGAGAATAAAAGCATGAACTAATTTTGAATCAGGAAATGAACACTTTATGCTCAAATGTTATTAATAACACTGCCAAGCCAAACACTGGGACAGTATTTCTAGTTCTGAATTATAGATTTATAATGGTTGTCATTAACTGCTGTAAATTTTAAGTGGGATATTCTAAAGTTGTCCATCAGCAGTTGCTGAGACAGTATATTTGCTTATCTTGGTTTTCTTCCTCTGACAGTACGTTTCATCAGCTTTTATTGCTTCATTTTGCTGAGGTAAACATACAGCAACAAAACAAATTAAATTTGTTTAGCAGAGGGCAGGGGGGGAGTTATTTAGAACCCAGACTTATTCAGCTAACTCAACTACAAAAATCCTTAAAATTGTGATTTAGTAACAAGATCTCGCAGCATTGTATTGGATTTTTCACTAATTGAGCCTTTTTGGTTTAACAAAAGTTGTTACTAAAGAAGTTCACAACAGAATTCTGGAATGAAGCTTTCAGAAGTCTAAGGAGCTACGTTGTTCAGTGGTGATTTTCTTGTGCTGGGAAGAAAAAGCTCTAAAGAAAACTCACCAGAAGGAAGAGGGGACTAATTGCAACCCAGCAAACTCGCCAGTACCAGCCTGGGGCAGAGCCCAGCATTTCTTTCACATCGTTGCAAAACTGGGTGATGCCTGTGGAGACAAGTGGGAGGAGAGGGATGACAGCAGATCTAAGTTTTTCTTAAGTAGATACTCAACACTTTTTTATGCCCAGCAAGTAAATTCAGAATCTGTCCGAGAAGACCATTTTGTTCCTATAACTCTTAATTTTACTAAATCCTTAATTACTCTGAATTATACCTCCTGTTACTTTTAGATGTCTGTCTACTTCTGTCAGAGACCAATTAATACTAATTCTCACTGGTTTAGTTACCAGTGAGTTTGTAAAAAGCTTTTGTAAACTTTTTTTCTGAAGACTTGGGTGACCTCGTCTGCAGAAACGGAGGCGAGGCTGAGCTGCAGGAGCTCGGGGGTTTGGGTCAGGGGTGTTTGGATGTACCATAGAACCAGGACACGGCCACTGCCTCCAGGAACACGACGGTCAGGACAGCTGGACCCGTGGCGTATTCTTCAAACAGCTTCACCACGTACGCTCCTCCCTGGAAAGGAGATCAAACTGTCGGTGTCCCCACGATCCGGTGATGGGGATCCTGCCCTGCTGCTGTTTGGTACCGCCTTTGCCTGGAGCAGAGCATTCACAAGTGGGAAATTCACGCAGTTCTGTCACTCTGTGGCTGTTCCTGCCGGGGGAACCCTGGTGAGCTGCTCACTCTCTGTGGGCGTCCCTCACCTGGGGGGCTGCCGTGCAGGGAAGCTAAAATCTGCCGGCACTTCTGGCTGGATTTTAGTGAACAGATGGGATTTTACAGGATGGCTTTTTGCATGCCCTCTTCTTTCTCCAACAGGGATCGTAGCTACTGAACAGCAAATAAATAAAGTGTTACTTTGCTTTCTTTCTGTTTGGGATCTAGAACCATCAAAGGAGGAGACCTCTTGGAGAGGAACTCAGCATTCTTGTACAGCAAACCCTTCACATGAGAAGGAAGTTACACATAAATGAGCAAGTGGAGCAAAACATGACAGGAAAGCCAAGTATTTATTTCCTTTTCCCTTATGATCACTACACTCATTATTCAAAAATTGCTTGGTGTGAGAATGAAATCCACAAGCCCCACGGGAACTATTTGGTGTGACTAATGATGATTTCTGCCTTGAAACAATGAGGAAGATCCAGGAAATCCATTACTAATTTTTTTTTAAAATTCAAAATACATTTTAAACATTGTGAGGATTATAGTAACAACTATTCATGTTATTTTTGAACATGGAGCTTTTGGGAACAAGAAGTAAACCACATAAAACCTGTGCTGCTTGTCTGCTGACTGATGAGCAGCATCATTTATGATGTGTAGCACATCATGACTTTCAGTGGGATCATTTTGCAACATTTTTTCTAGTGAAATATCGTTCACATTTATTCCAAGTAGTAGATTTCTAATGCATAAAGAAAACAGGCTGGAGATTCAATTTGATTTCTTGAAACTCTTCAAAATATTACTGCCCTCTCCAAGGTGTCATTGGCAGGAAACTGCCAGTGAGGGAGGCTGAGGGTGGGTGAAATACTCACGAATGTCAGGGTTGCCAGCGACCCCAAAAAGCAAATGATGGTCAGACCAAGGACAAACAATTCCCTGCGTTTGCCCCAGACGTGCGGGAACTCATCCAGGACTCCAGTAATCACTCCCTCTAGTCCTGCAAACTGAAAAGCGTGGAAAAATCACTGGAAAATAGAGGGCAGTGTTACCTGCTTAAAAGTTGCAGTGCTTAAAGGAGCTTTACATCATTGAAGCACTGGTGCTTTGTTCTGCCGCAGAGTAAGTGTGGGGTTTTTCAGACAAGTCTTTCCTCCTAACTTTTTTAAACCCTTTAGGGTGGGGTTTTAGTGTTCAGGTGTCTGTGGGAATGCACTGTCATCCTGAGGCAGTCCTGTGCTACAGGCACCGGGATGTGGAGGGGTGGGAGTAGGTTCAGTAGGACCAAAATTGTGAAATCAGCTGAGTTCAGCCCTGCTGGAAGGAGCTGATTCTCCCCCTGTAAAACCAGACTCACATGACAGGATTTTAGTATATCTCCAGTTCCCACCTTTTAAATCCAATTTGTGTGAAAAACCTCCAGATTTTCATAATTGCTTTGCAAGTTTACGAGCAAGAAAGGAGCCTGGAAGGCTGCATTCAACCAGGAGTGTGTGAATCAAATGCTTTGCTTGTATTTCAGGGTCTTATTAATTGTCACAGCATGACAGTGACAAATCACTCGATTATATTTAAACCTATTCAGATAAAAGTTGTAGTGACAGTTGCTGTCTTACAGAAGGCACCTGGGGCTGCCAGTCCTGCTGCAAACCCCTCAGTGCCAGTGCAGTGTTTGTAATTCTGTTTCTGTGGTGCCTGAGGGGCTCAGGCTGTGCCCTGAGGATCTCCCCTGCTGGCTACTCACCGTGCTGTCTAAGCCCAGCGTGAGCAGCATCAGGAAGAAGATGATGGCAAAGAAGGTGGAAGCAGGCATGTTTGCAATGGCCTCTGCGTACGTGATGAAGAGCAGGCTGGGTCCTGGAGCAGAGAGTTGGGATCACTGTTAGCCAGTACTGCTGAGGGAAGGACAGGCTGTGCACGGTGTCTCCCAGGGGAATCTTCTCCCCCCAGGCTGCTTTGCCATGTGCAGTTACCACCACCAGGCTGTGAAACTGCAATCTGACTTTTATATGTGGTATTTGTGCACTAATTTTTTAGCTGTACTATATAACAGTGCCCTTATAAAGTCAGTATCCTGAATAATATACTAAATATTTCACACAACTTGGGCTGCTCTCAATCTAGAAGTAAATATACAAATATATTCTATCTTAGAAGCAGTTTGAGATGTGTATAAAACGTTAACCTACCAGTGTCTTTGGCAACCTCTGACACATCTTCGTTCCTCATCTCAGCCATGTATCCCAGCACAGTGAAGATGACAAATCCAGACACAAAGCTGGTCAAGCAGTTCACGGTGCTGGTGACCAGAGCATCTCTGCAACAGAAGACCTAACTCACATCAGGGAATCTGCACCTGCTAGAAAGGGTTTACAACCTCTTGGTCTACAGCAAAATATCGTTCTTTCTCCTAGAAGAGCTAGGGGAATGCAAGGAGAAAAACAAGCAGCAGATTTGAAGGAAAGGAAGAAACCCCAACAACCTATGACTACTTTTTCTTCTTCAAATCCAAATGCTGTAACGTCAGTCTGACACTGGATTGAATGCTGGATGTATCCTGGTGTTTTAGAAGAACAGGAATTACTACATGAGTATTAAGGAATTGAGAATTTCATTTTACAAGTTAGAAATAGAGTTTTTTTAAGGTAACATGGAAACAACCATAAATTGCCTTTCGGCTCCAGACTATGAAGTTATTTCCTAACTGACAACTGAGATTAAATAATTACAATGTGATGGTTTGCTGGGGGTTTAGTTCATTTTGTTGTGGCAGGTTTCTACGCCTTAGACCTCTTGCTGTAATTGGTAAAAATTATCTTACTTTAAGGTAGGCAGCAGAGGAGAAATTAGATTGAGATTGCAGGTTCTCTGTTACACCTACTTCTGATTTCTATGTACAAAGGTCCGACAATTCAGTGCCTTTCACCAGCACCCTGTTTCTTTTTCATAAATACCCACAGTTACATTTTTTAACTCGACTTTACTTATAGAATAAGGTAGAACTCACTGGTAGCAGTTGTTGTGGAATTTGTTGTAGCTGGCATAAGCCAACAGGACCCCAAAACCTGGTCCCAGGGAGAAAAAAATCTGAGCTGCTGCATCCACCCAAACCTGAAAAATATGGAAGGCCAAGAAAAAAATGACATGAAACAGATTGAATGAGTTTGGCATATTCAGAATATCTCTTAGGTCTACAAAAGAGTGTTTCACTGGTCTGCCTATGTCCTAGTCCTGGTCTAACAGACACTCTTTTGAGAGAGATGTTGAAATATGAATTTATTGTAGATCTGTTGTGGCTGTTGCACTTCTGACAGCATCTTAGATTAATTCCGTGAATTGCCTGTAATCAGTTCGACACAAGTTCTGCAGTGTATAGAGAACTTTCTATCCGTGATTTTGCCGTCTTCCGAGTCTTCCTCCAGACTCTGCGTGCTGTGGAATAGTCCTGTGTTTGGCAATGTGTCCTCCAGGCTGTGTAGACTTCTCCTAGATTTATGGAAATACATTTGACACTGTGGATGCAGTTCTGGTTCCTGGGGCTCAGTTCAGCTTCGTCGTAGCTGTGACAGATGCCAGTGTGATGATCTTGTTATGAAAAGCGTGTTGTACTTGAAAAGTGGCCACAGCCCTAATGAGTAATGTTCTAAAGTACAATATCAGCTCTCTTTCTGAAGGTGAAAGTCCTCATTCATTTATTCTCTTTTGATTGAAACATGGAGTTCATTACAACTCATCTCTAATATTCTCTCCCATCGTGTGAGGCCATCCTGTCTCATCCAGACAGAGCTCTGTCATCACCCAGCACACAGATCGCAATCTGCTGTCCTCACTGCAGATACATCCAATACAATATCAGTGCCCTTTATTGCTCTTTCAGAAGATGTGGTTCCTTATTTGAGTTGCTACTTTATCAGAGACTGGTGTCTTTTCATTTCCTCTTCATTCAAAACTCTCCATATCAGCTGGGCAGCAGCAGACTTGCAAACATTGGAATTTTTTAATCTTGATGTTTGTAGTATTTATTGCTTTGGGGTTTTTCCATCACCCTCCTCACCAGACACTTTCACAGGCAGGGAAGTGAGCACAGCCTTGAGCCTGATGGATTGCTCATCACCCACAGAGTTCAAGGCTGGATCAGATACTGGAGGGCCTGAGGTTTGTTGGTTAGCTTGGTTTGTCCTCACTCCTGCTTTCCTTTCAAATTTTGGTGGTGTATGCAGGCCTGGCTGATTTATTCCTCCTCCACAGGCACCTACATGAGTTACAGGGTTTAGTTGGTGTCCGTGGGCTCATCTGCCAAAGCTTGTCACAGGATGGTGACAGAAGTTTCTGCTCCAGTAACCTGCACTATTTAAATAGGGGCAGCTCTGGGCACTGTAGGGCTGTACTCATCCCCTTAAGCCAGAAAACTGCAGCTCCACCACTTGTTAGGGTTTAATAAATTCAAGTTGCTCAGTGTGACTCTCATACTGGAAGGATTTTGTTGCAGTGTAGGAGCACCCACAGCTTCTCACTCAGTGTCAGCCTGGTCACCATTTTCCCAGTGAAAAAGTGTTTGGTCACTTGTTTTCTTCTAATCAGATCACTCATTCTGTTCCACCACGGTGTGGGAAGTCTGCCTTTAGTTCAAGCTAAATTGAGGGTGGACTCTAATCTTTAACGTTCTTTATAATTATGGAAGGAGCATGGAGTCAGGCTTTTAAGTCCATGCTAAGACATCTGGTCAGTCATGCTGTGTATCTGTGCTGATACACACACTGATAGGCTGAAAGCAAATCTCTACCCTTTTATAATGGTTTTTACCTCAGTGGCCAGGAGTTTCTGCCAGTCAGGTTTCAAGTAGTAGAGGACACCTCTCCAAGCCCCAGGCAAAGTTGCACCTCTTATGAGCAGGATGAAGAGGATGATGTAAGGGAACGTGGCAGTCACCCAAACCACCTGTGAGGGAACATGGTGAGAGCATTTGCCACGGGTAGAAAGTTAACAGGGATAATAAGAATTAGTTAATCATATTGTATCTCTTAGCATTTATAGACTCTTCACGTGAGCTTCTCTGCAGGTCTGTGAACAGGCAGTTTGCACATCTGTCCCCATTCCTTGGCAGGGTTGTTCCTGCCCAGAGAACAGTGGTGTCACTTATTTTTGTCCTTTATTGCTTGGATAGGAGTGGCAGTCACTGTACAGTGCTCCCCAAATACATCAGCCCATAATCCCTGTCATGAAAACAACCTGAGCTGATCTCCTGACAGTTAACTGGCTCAGGTAGAACTGCCTCTAGACAGTGTCTTGCTTTTGCATTCACCTTGCCAGATGTTTTGACCCCTTTCCAGATGCTGAAGTACACAATGGTGAAGATTAACAACAAGCAGAGGGTCAGTTGCCAGCTAATGCCCCCCAGGTCATCCAGCCCATTGGACCTGTGCACCTGCAGAACCTGGCGGCTGCAACAGGAAAGAAAAACACAGTACAGATAATTTTTCAACAAATGCTTACGTTAAACATGCATTTAACAGTCCCAGACTGTGGTCTGAGCATTACATGGAATCCTGAGGCCTTGATAAGCAGCCTTCAAAGTCATTACATTTCTGATTCATTTTATTTTAATTAAAAGTTTGATATTAACTGCGCACCATTGATGATAAGTGACAGCAGACAGCGACTGGAAAGCTCCTAAAACACAGAGCATCCCCCATACACCCCCTACAAGAATCCAGTGATTTGAAGAGGGTACCATCAACAATCAGCCCTGCTGCCCTCTGAGCAAAAGCTTGCTGGTGTTCCAGCAGTCTGGCTACCACCACCATCCTCACTTACATGCACTTACGTATAAAATTCTTCTGCAGGAGAGGTGGAGTGCAGGGACCAGCTGATGTTGTCCTTGCTGAAGTAGTTGGTGCAGTTTCCTGTGTTCCAGGGATTTGTGCAGCTGGTCCAGGGCAGCTCCGCCGTGAAGGAGGAGATGAGGTAGTAAAAAGCCCAAGCCATGATGGTGTTGTAGTAGGAGGCTACGTAAAGATCTATGATACAAATGGCAAAGCCAATCCCTGGAGAGGCAGGAAATAATTGCATTCAGTCAGTGTAAGTTTTAGGGAAAATAAAAGGAAAGGAATTGTTTATCACATCAACGACCATTAGTAACTGTCTGAGGCAGCTCTGCGGGAGGAACACACACCCTCCCAAGTGTTCACAACTCTGGCATTTCTTGTGACTTCAGAAATACTCTGATTCCAGCAAAGCATCCTTAATCAAGTCAGAACATGCTTATTAGAGGGGCTCTTCCATGTGTTCCTAAATTTCTGCAATTTAGAAATAGGCATCTTGCAGTCTCAGTAAATAAAAAGGCAAGATCAGAGCTACAGCACTGGGAACAAGAGTGAATGAGGATGTAGAACAGTTCCTTTTATTCTTTATATTTTTAGGCTTGGTCAGCCTCTATCTAGTCAATTTGAGTTGGATATTGTATGTGTGTACAAGAGTACACACACATATGCAGGTGTACCTGGAGTTTTAGCAAAGCCAAAATGTTGTGTAGAACAAGCCTAACTTGGCTTTATGAGATTTTCTTTTTTTTTCCCCCCCAAAATTTCACCTTTATAGGAAATTTTTCCAGTTATTCAGAAAGTTCAGTTTCCCTTTGTTACCTTTGAATATAGGACATATTTTTCTCCAGATGGAAATACACCCATTCCTGTGGTACTGTCCTAGTGCTAATTCCATATAGAAGAGAGGAATCCCTCCGAAGATGGCCATGATTGTGTAAGGAATGAGGAATGCTCCTGCAAGAGAGAAAGCAGATGATTGTCACTCTTCACAGACTTCTCTTCCTACAGCAATCCACAAACAAGAGTTCCTTTCATCCCACGGGGAAAATGCACATCCCTCCCTAGCCAACACACCACTGAATTGCCGTGGGATTTCTCATAAGAGTAATAACTACTCAGCAGTGTGAACAAGAAGCAACACTCAGGCCAAACTTCTCACATTCCTGTAACACAGGATTCACCAAGACTCCCCTGGCTGCAATAGATGGGCTATGAGATGGGCCACAGATAAAATAATTAGAGTAAAATGCCTTTGTTACATTAGAGAGAGACAAAAGTCCTTTCTAAGATCTCCTTGATTAGATTTTAGATTTGTATTTTGTCTCTTATGTCAGTGAGTCAAAGACCCAGCCTTCCTCATGGGTTGGTTTAGATGTTGGTTTATTAGATTTTAAAATGCTCCTTGGGAAAGGGGTTGAGTCTCTTGTGTTGGAGTGTGGGTCTGCACCTACCTGACTCTAAGCTTCTAGCTGTGCTGTGCTAAAAAGCTTTTCTGTCATTATCCCATACCAATATTTAGGTTTTTCAGTAAATAATTCCTCCTTGGTCATTTGTTATACATGATATTTTACAAGCCACTAAATCCTCCATTTATAAACCAAGAAACTCAGCATTAAGGAACAGTGTACAGGACTGGGCACTGACCTCCTCCATTCTGATAGCAGATATAAGGAAATCTCCACACATTTCCCAGATCCACTGCGTATCCAATGACAGAGAGGAGAAAGTCAATTTTTTTACTCCAGGTCTCTCTGTCCTCCAGCTCCATCAGCTGCTGCTGAGCTTCGGCCCCGCAGGTGGTGGACGTGGTGGTGGTGGTGGTGGTGGCTGCTGGGGCCGTGCCCTGGGCATCCTCCACCTCTCCATTGCAGGGACCTGAGCTCTGAACCCCTGAATAACCATTGGAGATCTGAGCTGCCTCCCCTTTATCCCCCTGGCTGGGGCGGACTTTGTTGCCATCCTCCACCAGCCGTAGGGCAGATTTAGGGTTCCTGACCAGAAGTCCGTTCTCTTTACAATCTTCTCTTTTGCTACAGTCTGAGGCATCTTTCTTGGCAGTCAGGGGCTCTGTCTCACTGCTTGTGGCCTTTTTTTCCATTTTTTCTGAGATTTGTTCTGGTCACTTGCAGACAGGCAGCACCACAGGGTCCCCTCGTGGTTTGTCTTCCCACACCTTTATTCCCAGCACTTTTAGAATTCCTCTTCCATACTTAAATCCATCAGACTGAAGGCACAAGCACCATCTAAGAAACGAAAAAGAGTTGAAAATCCATTACAGGCTTTACTGGTGCTGGTAAATTTCAAGTTAGAGCCAGCAGATTCTGTGATTAAAACACAGAGGTAATTAACCATCACAGCATGCAATGTGAATCATGGAGCAGATAATCTGGGATTTTGTCCAGAGAAAAGAAGGAAGGAATCATCTTCTTTGACAGCAGAACCTGGTGGACCTGGATCACACCCTCTCAGGAGGATCTGCTGGACTTTGTGCATTGCTGGACACCTCACGCACAGTCACAGTCCTGCTGTCTTCTGTTCTCCCTCTGAACACTGCTGGACTCCCATTTTGCAAACTGAGGGCAGAGTTTAGTGGGACTTTTATTTTCATTCTCCTAAATTCATCCTGTGACTCATCCACTCATCTTGTGGCAATTTCTAGATTCACCCAGTATGAAGGGAAAAGAATTCATTAAACAAATATGAGATAACCATGGGTATAAAAATTACATTTCATGACCATCTTTCTTCAGGGATCCCACAGTGTCTGCTCTGTTTAGCAGCAGATATTGAAGACTTAAATAAAACTTTAGAAAATTATTTAAATCTCAGTGGTTTTGCATCAACTAACTTTTGAGGCTCGGTCAACACTAATAACAAGAATATCGTAAACTTCAATTTGATTCTTTTGATTCTTTTGAACTAACATGTGAGTCTAAAGGACAAAACTTGTCCCTGGTTTTATATGATGACTCCCTGGGCAAATAAAAGCATCTCTCGTTCTGTTTGGATCTGCTGACACTGTGGTTCCAGCCCTGGGAAGGGTGGTGGGCACTCCTCCTGTGCTCCTGCCCACTGCCAGCAAAAAAAAACAGGCACTGGGAGGACCCTTGGCTTCTCTGCCCTCTTCATATGTGCTAGAAACAGAATCCAAGGGAAATAAACCATCCTGAAATACAGTATAACACACTTAACTTTTCCTTCAGAACAAAGAGAACAGAGAAGGAATTGTGATTCTGTGAGCAGCTCATGCTTTGTTTTCTGCTGATTTGTTCAGGTAATGCAAACACGCAGCTGCCTTTAGCCAACAAATCCTTGGAACGGGAGCTGATCCCCTGCACTGTAAATTCCCCAGGGCACTAACCCTGCTTTATTGCTAGCAAAGAGTCACACAATCTACACCACGCTGCCACAGATTAAATGATTACAATTACGTCTAATTTTTCCTTTTCAAAACACTTTATCACGGTAACAACTGTCATTGTCACATCCTAGCAGAAGAAATCAGCATTATTTCACTTCTAACTGATGGAAAAACTAAAGCAGAGAAGGAATATGATTTGCTTATTTCTAGAATTTGCTGATTATCAGAGCTATTAAAACTCATGTTTTTCCCAGCTTTCCACCTTTTGCAAAGACAGTTTGTTAAACCTTTTCTGAATATTTCTCAGTGCAAGCAGAAAGAGAAGGAAAGCTATTGAGCTGCAGAGCAAACAGGAGGATGGTCTTGAGATAGAAGTCACTTGAAGATGTTGTTTATAACTCCCAGAAATCTTTAGTTCTCCAGGCTTACATCCTGTCTCTACCCAAATAATCTCTTTTTTGTCATACAGCAAGCAGTGCATCATTAATGTGAATTCTTACAAAAGCAAGTGCTTTGCTGCCGTTAATTAATCATCCACAAAGATTGAAACATCTTCAGAGTTCCAGAGAAAAACACCAGGGCAAAGAACAGGAGGTTCTGTTTTACCTGCAGGGCTGTAAAACCTGAATGCCTTTGGAGTCCAAAACCTTCCAAATGTCCCAAAAGAGGTTGTGGAGATGGAAACAGCCCTGGTGGCCACATAGAAATCCCAGGAAAGGCCACAGGCAATCCTCCCCTTGTATGGAGCATGCTAAATACCAGGTGGGAATATGGAAAAGTAACCTGAGCCCTTCTGGACTTTACACCTCTCACCCATAAATGGGAACGCAGTAAAGGATGTTGATTTAACTGCACTATCTCATGGGACTGATTTTACCATACCTGAGGCTTAAACTCTCACTGTGTTTGTAAAACACTTTATTTCTGTGCATTTTTCAGTGCTTTCTTTGCTGAGGGGAGGTCAAGGAGAGTATTGCTGATTTCCAAGATCTGTGACAACCAGGATCGTTGTCCATCCAGACCTAAACTCCTTCTCCTGTCCTTCTGCAGGCTACAGGGAAAAAAAAATCACATTATTTGAAATACTTCTGTAGAATTTTCAGTAGTTCGAGCCTCAGATATGCAAAATTACATGTGAATTTTCAGGGGCTTCAGCTGAAATCTGAACTATTTCTTTCTGAAAAAGGAATTACAGCTCGTCAGCTGTCCTGGGAAGCCTCTGGAGTGGTGGAGCCCACGGCTGCACAGTGGAGTTCACAGGGGCATAGTTGGCACATGCAAACAGAACAGTTTCAGATTATTTCATTACACCTTAAAAAATTGTGGGAGAATGTACTTTTTTCTTTGCTTTGCTACAAATCAAGAAAAAAAAATATTTGAAGGCACTGTGACCACTACAAAGACTGTAAAGAGCTTCAGAGAGAGATCTTGGGGTTGGGGAATATGCTCGGGCACCAGGGAAGATACCCAGGGGAAAATGACCCCAGTAGTGAAGGATTTTGCCCATTTCAGCCTCCACTTCTTCTCTGCACAGATCCCTGATTCAGGTCCTTGAATGATGACAGCAATGATCTCGGAAATAACAGTTTATTACCTGTTTTCAATCCGAGCTGTCGCAAAGGTTGCTGTTACATAACTGCACCTTGGCTCCTTATCACCCCTAATTAGCTGCCGGAGAAAAAGGGGAGATAAAAAAGGGAAGACGACAGAGCTCTGTGCTTTCGTTTCCTTTTGATCTGTGTTTGGCAGACGTGACTTTGCTCCTCTGGGAGGCCCTGGTTGTTCTGCAGGGCAGCTCCATCCAGGAGCACGTGGAAGGTGCCAGCCCTGGGAATGTCACCCTCTCCGTGCAAAGGGTGACTAAAGAGGAGTGACCCCGGAGTCCTGCACGGCTATTCCAGCTTTGCTGGAAACGCTGGGATGCACAGTTGAAGACACGTGTTTCCACACGCTCGGCTGCGGCCACCGACGCAGTTCACATCAGCCGAACATTAATTAAATTACATTTATTTATCTGCCACACGGAGCTGAACTCGAACCGACACTGCACGTGTAAAATCCCTGCATATTCCTTGACGCACAAATCCGGCTCTTTCGCCTCTACCGGAGCAATCCTCGAGGAGCATCCCTGGCTCCTCCTGCCCAACTGAGGGAGCATCTCCTGTTTATCTCCGGAGGCTCGCACTGACCTCTCGTGGCACTGTGGGAATCCCTCGCCTTTCATGCTCTGCCACAGAGTAAACAAATCTTTCGAGCACCACAACAAAGTGATTTTCCTGCTCTCAGCACTTTTTAAAAGAGGAATTGGCTTTGAATGTGTCCGGGAGAGTGAAGCAATCGGGTTGAGGTGCAGCAGAGAGCGGATGCTGCAAGGGAGGCAGATCTGGAGTCACCGGGAGGTTGCTGTGTTCGAGGTGGGGCTGCGGTGCCTTCCCCAGCACTCGCCCGCCCCCTGTGCCTCCCATTTTAAGTCGCAAAAATTGTTAATTTCTGTATGTTTCGCTCCACACAGATGATGTTCTTATTTCGTGTGCTAATTCCGTAGAAGTGGAGAAGCAGCGCTCGCTGGGCTACGGCTGCATTCCTGCAGGAAAACTCAGGTCCCACCTTCCCTCCCGCTGCTCCTCCTGCCTCCATCCCTCCACACGCAGGCACTTGCAGGGAATTGAAGCACTCTGCTCCTCGAGAAGAGGAGTCAGCCCAGGGTGTTGGCAAACAGAACCAAGCACCGGGATGATTCCTGTTAACTTGACCTAAATCTCACGTCGATCACAGGGAATTTAAGATGGTTAAAGTTACAGCTGCCTGACTCACACGACACCTTGCAGCTCACACGGGCAGTTGTGCGTAAATGGAAAGAGTCCAAGGACATTACTTTTATCTCAAATATCAAGCAAGAAGTTTGTATGGCAAGATAGGAATCATTCACCCCAGGCAGGAGAGGGCTGTGCCGTTTGCCTGGACCTGTTCTCACCTCTGAGCCACAGACGAGCCAGAGAGGCTTCGTGTTTTTCCTCTGAGTTTGCACAGTTCAGGAGGAACCCTTAAATCAAAAGTATCGTGGAATAGATGTCCCCATACTGCGAGGACTTGTTAAAAAAAAAAATTTCAGCCAATTAAATTGCATTGCTCTCAATTACGATGAATTTTACCTGCTGTGTGTCATACACGAGACATATTTAGGTTCCTAATGCAGAAAAAAATTAGTGCTTTTTGATGTTGAATGTGTTCACTTTTACTGATTTCATTAAAAAATGAGCACCCAGAATCACCTTTCCTATTAGCTCACTAGCAAGTGTGACAGTTTGTATTTCAGATTTGAAAACCTGATATTCATAAATACTTGGGAGCCACAGAACTGGGGCATTAGGTGTAAAGCAGATCTAAGCTGATATCTAGACCATCCCTCCACAACAGAAAATTGGTTTATTCAGGGGATTTTTTTCAGAAATCCTTTGAAGAAATTCTAGTTGAAGAGAACCAAAATTGGATTTTGATAGAGTGGTCAAAACCCACTGAGATTAATGATCCAGTGAATTGCAAGAGGTTTGATCCCGGTACCGGTGATTTTAAACATTCCTCGGTCGGGTACTTCGGCACAGCACTGTGACCTGGGGGTATTTTAAGAGGAAACTTTGAGCGTGCAGGTGACAAAATGGACCCTTTATATGGACATCTGCAGGGCCCCAAGGGCTGCCTCACATTCCTACTGAAGCAGGGTGAACCCAGCAGTGGCCCTCGTGGGAGAGCCAAAGGCTGCTTCCCGAAGAGTGGCACAAGGAGAGGTTAACTCCTGTGCTCCCAGAAAAGGCTAAACATGCCTGAGATGGGAAAAGAGTGCCTCTGAAAGCAGCGGTTTTTGGGGAAATAGAAACCTGCACCGCGAGTTTTATGTCACAATCTTGTCCGTGTTTCAGTCTGAAGTCAAAAAGTCATCAGGAAAGAGAGATTTTTACCTTCAAAATTCCCTTGAGAAGACAGGCGCTGCGCTGTAGTGGGAATGCTGCCAAACTGGTGTCAGTCATTTCAAGGACAGGGAGGAGGGGAAATGCATTTTTTTTTGGCTCGAGAGTGTCTGTGTGTAGTGCAAGGAAACAGATAAGCTTGGAGGGGATGATATTGCTTTTGTATTCTTCCTCCAATTATTTAAATAAACTTGAAGGAAGGGTCGTAACACAGCAAACATCACTAAATAAATGGAGCACCATCCCTTAGTAACAGATGATGTTTCTCTGAAGGGGACTTGTTAATGGCTGTCTCCAAATTACAGCCCTTAATTTCGGGCTCCGAGTTCTACTCGAGTTCTTTATGAAACATTTATCCCACAGGCAGGGTTCATTGTGTTCTGTCAGTTCTATGAGATACAGAGCTGCAAACACACAGGTTGGGAAAGGAGTTCAAACATGAAGGAAGGAGATCAGGACACAGAATTAATATTTCTTTAGGCTCTGCCACTAATGAAAACTCAGCAGTTTATATTTCCATGGAGGAAAGCAGGAAAGAACTTAAACACATTGCACATTTCCATGTGTGGGAATAATTCATGGGGGTTATTAAATTCTAGTTTTGGGGCAGTTTTTCTTAATTTAACCATCTGAAATTCATCACACCCTGTCCAATTAGAAAATGGTCACAACAGTCACTTGCTATATGAGAAGTTTGCAAAGTATTCTCCAAGAAAATTATGGTTAATTCACCTTCAAAATCCCCAGAAGATGCAGCCCAAGTGTTTGAGCCCTTCCCTGGTAAATGTCTGACAACCCACATTTAAAAAATGCCACAACATTTTCAAGGATCCAAATCCATTAAATGCCTGATCCCTTTTCCCCCAGGCTTTCTTAACATATCAAAACATGTTTTCCTTGCCTATTTATATATTCAGTTGCATTGCATTCCTTAATTAAACTCCATATTTCTTAGCAAACTAACCCAGCAAGCCAGTTGGTTTCAGTAAACGTGATTGACTATAAATACATAGGACATGCTCTTCAGATTTATTACTTGCAATAAATCTGTCCCATTGAGTTCAATTATTTACTGTGCTGGAACCATTTACCTTTTAAAATATAACTTAGTATGGTTAATAAAGCTCATTTCACCCTTTCAAAAGAAATAACAGCTTAAATTGCCTATTTTTTTTCTTTTTTTTCCTTCGGATTCTGCTGCTTTCCTTCGTTTTTCCTTAAAGTTTAATGCTTTTTTGTAAGCTTTAAATAACTTTACATCTGTAATGCAGTTATGTGGACTGCCAAAACTCTTACGTTTAGATTGTCAGAACATGTTCTGCTACAGGCATTTGACTCCCAACATTCATAACTGCTGGACAAGTGCCTGAACATGGCAGAGTGGAGCATGGAACAGCAGAAAAGAAATAAAAGGCACTAAAAGTTTTAAAAACCCAAGGAAAACTACAACTAAAATCAACGTATCTTTTTTTGCCCCCGAAGCTTTGTTAGATGCACAATGTTCCAGAAATCGTCAAAGACCTTAAAGCTGATTTAAAAACAAACAAAACCTAGAGGACAGATTTTAGCCTGTCAGTCTTATTTCAGATTTTATAACCGAAGTGGAAAGAGGCAACGAGGAGGGAAAGTTAATGAAACTCCAGCGTCTGCTGCTGCAGGGGGGCAGCTCTGAGGAGCAGCTGTCCCGGAGTGTGTCTGAATTTCATAAAAGCGCTTCAGACATCGCCGTGCTAAAGACAAAATTATAAAGTACCTGTGTTTGGGGTCGGTCCGAAGCGCTGCCCTTGGAGAGATCCAAGCTCGAGTCCCCTTCACCCACATTTACCTCAGCCTGGGGAGCTCAGCCTGTGGGCAACGCAGCATCCCGGGGAGCTTTTTGTACACCAGTCCCCCTCACATGGTCTGATTGCCAGATAATCTGCTGCCAAAGAGCTCTTTAAGAATTTTTGCGTCACTTTAGTCGAATAAACTTTATGTTTCACCAGGGCTGCAGCTCAGTTTTCCTCCTAGAGGTGGGTGGCTACATTTGCCTGCTCTGCTCCCTTCGGGCGAGCAGGATCCAATGAAGGCAGAGGCAGAAGGAAGGGGAGCTTTCCTGGGAAGGGACAGCTTTGCTGGATGTCGTTATGAACATAAATAACAGGGTGGGGATGAGGATGGACACAGCAAAGTTTTGGGGGAGTCAGTGAATTACAGATGTATAGGTGGGTCTGTAGATTACAGGAGGATAGGAAGGACTGGGATATTGTTACAATAAAAGGGCTTGAAAGTAATAATTTCTTGTCAATAACACTGAATAGCTGCATTATTTTAATAAAGAAATAAGGTTTAGTTTTATTTTCAAGCTTGAAGCACAAATTCTTTACAAGCGTTTTGCTGCCTCAATAGGCTCAACAAGTAATTTCCTTTTTTCCTACCACTACTCCAAATACCTCACTCCACCTCTGACACGGTTTTTTTTTTCCTCCAGTGTTTTTCATCCAGGATTTCTTCATTTCTGCACTTCACGACTTGTTTATAAAAAGTCATAAATCACAGGTCAATGCCACAGTTTAGGTGGCACATTTAGGGGAAAAAAAAAAGGTGGAAAAGCAGAAAAGGGGCAAGTAAGAGCAGCTGATGGTTTGAGCAGCAGCAGCTTTGCTGTAAGCAGTTGCCAGTTTTCAGAGACTTCTTCCAAACAATTGAAAAGAAAATAAACTGCAAACTGAAGAGCTGTAATTTGCACTTTCCTTTGCTGTCCCTGACAGAGCCGCAGCCGGGCAGGGTGAGGCACCTGCACCATCTCAAGGAGAGCTCGGGCATTGCAGTTACACACACGAGGGACACGCATTAAAATCACTTTTGTTTCCCATTACCTCCCCTGGGCACTGTGTTTTGTCGAACTGAGCTTTTTGCCTTCACTTGCTTTAGAAATTCATTGTTCTTTTAGTGCAAATAGCAATATCCACCTCCTGCCTGCCGGGCTGGATTTCCCTCCCGTGTCCTGCTTTCCAAAATAATCAGGATTGGACGTGCTCACCTCCACTTCGCTGCAGACAGGAACACCCCCACCAGTTTGTGTCCTTGCATGCAGCATTCCTCCACAACCTTCCCTCTGTTTTGTCCTGTTCCAGAGGGTTTGCAAGGGCAGATTCTGCCATGCCTCGCTCACCAAACCTTTCTGGAGGTCGAAGCACGGTGTTTTCATGTGTAAATATCCAGCTGTGGATCAGACCCTGCGCTCTGGAGAGCAGCATTTTTTCTTTCCCGGGAGGATGGATGGCACGAGGAATCTGCACCTTCCCTTTCCATACAGATTTCCAGCTCATTACTGCTGGGAGCCTGGAAGGGATTTTCCAAACTCACTTTTTCTACCCTCTTGCAAGAAATAAATCCTCTCTACTGAGAGCCCCTCTGCTCTTTACATAAAAATATCTTGAGTTTTTAAAAATTTTAGAGGGATCGTGACCTTTGTCTGAGGTTTTTCTCCATCTCAGCCTCTGCTTAGAATAGGTTCTTTTATGCCTTACCCAGGCCTTTTTGTTCAGGTGTTTTTTTCATTAGAGTCTTCTGCAGCACTTGTTGGGTTTTGGTTTTGTGGTTTTTTTGTTTGGAATTTCTTGCCGAACAGTCTGGAGCCTTTGGGGCATAATAGAAATAACAGACTGGAGATTTCAGGCAAAACCCCTTTACCTTATGACACCTTGTTTATCTCAGAAGTGAAAAACTTTCAGGGGCTGTGCTGAGCCAGCTCCAGAATTTCGTGAAATCTGGGCATTGGTGGGCAAAATTCTGATGATTTGGGGAAAATATGAAAAAAAGAGAAAGAAAAAGGACTTTACAGAAGACACACAGATAAAGCAGCTGCAGATTCCAGCACAAAGATGGGAATCATCACTCAGATGACCTCATAAAAGTAGTACCAACTGTACTGTGAGATCAGTAATAGCTCTGCAAGCATCTGATTCACTGCCAATAAAAGGATTGGAACAATTTTCCAAGTAACACAAACCAAACAAATCCTGCAATATTTGTTTGTTCCCATCTTTCCTTAGTTAGCAATCAGACTACATTTAGCAGCTATTACAACTGGCTTTGGGATAAAAGAAATTCTGATTGCCCTTCCCCGCTCTTTTCCACACTGACAGCGCTGGGATGCACATCTGGGAGTTGGATGAGTTTTGGAGAGGTTTTGTTATTTCCACTACAACTGTTTTAAGAGCACATTCCAATGGAGAAATCTGATTCCTAGAACCCACAAACCACCACTACACGTAACCTCTCCTCAGTTTCTCCATCAGGAATTGTCGTTATTTTTTGCCACTTGATTAAATCTGAGAGAGTTGACTTTCATAATAGTATCTGTCAACATTTGGCACCTGTCAGGGGAACTGTCTTTGAATTCTCACATGAAAACTGCATAGTTTTTGTTGAAAAACTGGAAAAGGAAACCATTAGTCAACTGGTTTCTCAGCAATCTAAAGGTTAAGGCTTTGCAAAGGATATATATATATATAAACTAAGGGAGAAATCAATGTTGAAATACAGTGGGCACAAACCGGGTTTTTATTGTAACCAAAGCATCCTTTTAGCAGTTGTATGTTAATTATTTTGTAGTCTGGATTTACAGTTCATAAGACACGGAGCTTTCTTTGCTGAGTGACAACCTGCAGCAAGCCAGGCTTATTCCCACATTATTTCCATTCCATCCCTTGGAAAGAGTTTCATTTTTTATTGTCTCTGAACCCTTTCCTGTGAGCTGACAGGGGTTAAGTGGCCTGTTCCTCCAGCACACACACTGGGAACAATCCCTGGCTGTGAACTGTCTCCCACCCACCTGGGAAGAGACTGAGGCTGCTCTGGATCCAGCTGTGCCTTGTGCTGTGCAGGACCCTGAGGCCTTCCTCAGGCTCAGGAGGGAGCACACGGCAGCTCCACCAGCGCTCAGCTGCCTCCAGCCTCATCTGAGGGCTGCTGCTCTCATCAGTGAGATTTCCCTCAGGACAAAGGGGCAGAGTGACCCAGCAAAAGTCACATCAGCGGCAGCTGTTCACGGGGAATCATTTTATCCAGGTTTTACCCACATTTCAAACTACAGGCTAAAACCAGGCACCTGTAAGGCGTGAGGGTCTGGTTTATGGAGAACAAGAGCCTGCAGGTACCAATCCTTACCAGCGTCTCCATGGCTCTTCTCCCACAGGCAGAACAATATCCTTGACTTGGTGGCACCAGCACAAACCTCAGAACACTTTGTTCAACTGCCCCCAGAGTCCTCGGAGTGGAAAAACCACAGCTCTGACCTTGGCATCTGCATTCCCCCTCCCCTTCCCAATTCCACCTTGGAAAGAACTTATAAAATTGCAGGGCATAAAATTGCAGAAGTGTTGCTGCCAGATTGGCTTCATTCCCCATAACGTGTTTCAGCCATGTGGATTTGCCGTGCTTATTTGAAGGAAAGGAAAAAAAACCACAACACCATTGTATAAAGTGTACAGGGAAATATCTGGGCAAGAACAGGGGAGATAAGCACAGGCTGGACAATACTTTAGAATACTGAAACTAACAAAAACTGGCTTGGAATCAGTTCTGAGTTTATCAAGCTCAATCCTCATCAGTGCTACCACCAGCAACAAAAAATGTCAGTTAAACTCAAGAGAAAAAGTTAATTCTCCTTGGCTGCTATCACACTCATAGATGATAGCACAGAGGAAACAGAACTGGTGTTGAAGTCATAAGTAGAAAGCTCTTGAAGGACTAAAATTACTGACCTGTGGGAAGAGGAAAAAGCCCCCAAAACAACACATGCATTAGTCATAATGAAAATATTGTGCATAACAGCTCTCCAAGAGATCTGGCCCCGTGTCAGAGCCACCAGGGAGTACAAGAACTGTTTGCTTGCCTTCATTCAAGTGACAGCATGAAGTGGAGACTGAGCACGAGACCCCAAAAGGGTCCCTGGAGGATCAGCTCCACCATTTCTGACATTTCTGTTTCCTGTTGTTAAAGGTCTGTGGTGGAGGCACCACACCCTCATTGCAGCTCACCAACAGCTTCCCATTCCATCAGCTCCGTGCACCTCTTTAAGAAAAGAAACCAGAACTGTCCCAGTCACTTTAGAAAGTGTTTATTCAAAAGCTTCATAGCACCATCTTGATTTTTAAAACAACCAAATAAAATGCAGCAATTAAAACATTGGTTTTTCTTGTTGAGCATGACACTAACTCCACCTTTGAACATATTTATGGTTGTTCTTGCTAAAATAACTGAAAAATAGCGCTCCTGTGCACACAGACATAGCACTGGCCCTTGGGGGGTTATCCAGTCCCAGCTCAATAATGGAAGAGTAAAACCAAGTGGAACTGGATACCTCAAGGAAACCATTCCCCTTCCCCAATTCTGCTGGAAGAGAAAATTTTCTAAAGGTCATTTTTAGCAGTTTCAATTCATATGTCCCCTCCAAAACTTCAGCAAAACTAAAAATGTAAATATATAAAATATTTTTGGGGAGTTCTTCTATAGGACAAGTCAGACCATAATTGGTTAATTATCTCAATATGTTTGCTCTAACAACCACCTAACTGTTAATCTAAAGGGCCTTTAATGCCCATTTTTTCTAGGGAAAACAGTTCAAAATAATGTTACTACATTACTACGCTGATTCGCATTAAAAATTTCAGGTGAAGTCAAACTGCCATCGACAGCATTTATCATCTGCTTTCATTCTGATTTTTTTTTTTTTTTAACCTTTTCCCTTTTGAGTTTCGGAGCAGCGTGTCTGAGAGCTTGGATCAGTGAAGCGCTATTTCCCAAGGATTTCAGGAACAGGGACCAGGCCGAGGGCTCGGTCTCGTTATCGTTTGGCTATGGCTTCCGACCGCCGGAATTCTCTATTGCAGCTACTTCTGATGGCCGTGAGGAGGCAAATGCTCCGTGCTTCACTTGGCCAGAGCCCCCATGGGGTCCCAGGCTGGCAGAACAATGGGCTCCTGCTGCATCACGGCCAGGATCTCGTCGGGCACGTGCTTCTTGTCCACCACCACCTCGTACACGTACTCGGAGAACCAGTCATCGGTCATGATCAGGTAACCTGGGGGGGGAGCACAGCATCACAGCACGGAGCCGCTGCAGGAAAGCGGCCACAGGCAAGCCTCACCTGGGAACGATGCGTTAAACAGGGCCCGCTCACGCTGGTTATCTCTCCAAACACACCGAAAACATATCTCGAGGAAGCTGACACACAGGATGTGCTTCGTGTGCACTGAAAGGTCAGGCAAGAAGCCCACCGGGAAAAACAAGAACCAGAATATCCATAATTTATGGCTGCTCTGTTAAAATGGGCATTGAGAAGACTCAAGGGAATTACGAAGCCTTCAAGGCATTTAAGGCAGAATGTAAAGTTATTTTAATCTATTTGAGGCTTTAGAATTTTCCAGGTGAACATCAATTTGTTCCAAGCAAACTTTCTTGGTTTAGTTTTTGCAGTAAGAGGCAGCCACTGCTTTCCTGAAAGCCATTTAAATCGCACTTAGGCTGAACCAAATCTTAATTTTCTCCCTTAATATGAAAATTACAGTGAGCACCCTTTGAACTGGGAGTGAGGGAAGTCACTTTAGAGGTTGTAGCAGAGAGCTACCACTGGAAACAAGCTATTCCAGGTGAACTAGGAATAAGAGTGGCTGGGAGAAAGGAAGCATTTAGGAGACAGATGAAAAGGCTTTATGTAATAAAGTTCCTCGTGTCCTTATACTGTATCATCACACAATCAAATGAAACAAGAAAATGTCCAAAGAATATGGACAATAAATGCCTCTATCTCCACCATCTTGTTTCTAAAGCAAGAGATCAGATAATCCCATAAATTAAAACCCCTATCAACGATAACCCGAGCTAGAAGCCATTTTGGAAACACTGCCAAAGGGAGCTGCCTTGATTATCCTCTCCTCAGGATATGAGTTCTTGGGACACACAAAAACCTCTCACTCCCAAGAGCCAACAAGTAATTGCACCCTGAGAGGATTAATGAACTCTGCCTCTGACATCCTGTCCCTCGGAGCCGATTGGGATCGCGGCGTCTGAGCGGGGAGGAAGCGCCGAGCACGACTCCAGAACATGCAAATAACTCAGGTCACTCTTTGGGGAGGCCTGGGCAGTGCAGACCCCCCCCACACACACCCTACAGACACCTGGGAAGCCCCTGAAAGCCCCCAGAGGGCTTTGGAGAAGCCACACTGGGCTTGTGCTGTGACCCCTGCTCTGGGAGAGCAAACCAACAGTGCCTCTGTCACAGGGCACTTTGGGGGTGAGAGATGCACAAACAGACCCCGGGTGCCTACACTGAAATCCTTGAAATGCCTTCCTGCAGGACAGCAACAGCCAATACAGGACATGAAAAGCCCAAAGGGAGCTGACTTCTAGCTGGAGATGTATCCTAAAAAAAGCTCTTTTCATGCCAAAACAAGCAGATGGACCCCTCTCCACAGTGTGATTTAGTATTCCCCCATTCCTTGCTTTTAAAAAAATACAGATAAGCTGGGTTCAAAGTTAGGTAATAACGCCCTGTGTGTCTCCAGAACAAAGGAGTACTCACAATAATTAAACTTGCCTCTGTGGCTGAAAAAGTGCCAATAAAAGAGAAAGGAAATATTTGATTGGGAAGTGACTTTTTTACCTCAGAAAAAAGCAATGTTTGTCAGCAGCTGTGTTCATTCCTTGAGGAAAAACACACGGGGGTTCCAGAAATGCTTATACAACAGATATAAATGTAATTACTACATATTTAGGAGAGGCAAAGCTGGGCTGGTTCACCGGGGTTCCCTTTGTCCAGGGCAAGCACTACAACAAGATTTCAGTTCTGCCCACTCTGGAGTGTGAACGTGTAACTGACTCCATCCCATAATTCCCAACGCAGGAGTCCCAATCTTTCCAGTCTTGCACCATTCCAGTCAGGGGAAACAGGTGGCACCTGGCACCTTGGACTGTACTTGGAACAACAGGGAACCCCACATGAAAAAACACAGTTCTTTCCACCCCAAGAGAGTCATTTGTTTGCTCATTGTTTCATGGCTCAAGTCCAGTCCCTGGTGTTTTGTTGCAGGCTGGACCCTTGATCTCCCTGTCCAAGAAATCCTGGGAGTTGGGGCTTACTCAGATCCCCCACACCCAACTGGGCCTCAGCTGGGATGTGCCAAGTTCAGCATCATTCTTGGCTGACTCTTCACTGATGTGGACTCTGATTTCTTGTGCTGGACTTACCCAAGCACAGCTCCCCAATTCCTTAACAAGGCAGATAAGATAAAAATCTTAACTCTTATCACAGTGAGACACAGACTCAGTGGCACTGCAAGACAGCTCAGACAGACTCTGAGTCCTCACCCTCCTACACAGCTACTGCTGGACACTGAAGAGTGAAAAATCAGGGCAGGAAGGAGAAGAAACCCCATCAAGTTGAGTCACAGTCCCTGAAGGGATTCAAATGATGTGTAGATGTGACATTTGGCGACAGGGTTCAGTGAGGACTTGGCAGTGCTGGGTGAAAAGTTGGACTCTTCTGGACCTTAAAAGGGCTTTTCCAACCCAAATGATTCTGTGACTCTCAGTTACCTCTTTTAGTGTTTGGGAAGGAGCCCTGGAGGACATGTCCAATTGCCTTTTGCTCCAGAGCAGCTCGTTTGGCCATACCCAAGAAAATCATGCAGGGATTCACCTCCCTGAAAAAAAAGCAGCCTGAAATAGAGTCAAGCTTCCTACTTCTGAGGGGGTTTTCTGTCAAGGCACTTTTCCAGGCAACTCCCTGAGCAAAACAAAGCATAGTCAGGGAGCAAGACTTTCCAGAGACTGTGGTGTCCCCTGGTACAAAGCAGATAAGGGACAGTGACTCACCCTGCAAAGTCCACACAAATGGCATGAGGACAAGGTAGGGCAGGGTTTATTCAAGTCACTCTGGGGTCCTGTTTTATTTCAAAGGAACAACCAACTCCTCTCACGTGGCTCTAGAACCCATTCCTGACAAGTGAGCGTGGATTTGGGTGCTGCAGCACAGAGGTGCCACAGCTCAGTCCAACAAGGTACCACTTGTGGCAGCGTCAGGGTTCAGCTTTTGATGCCCTGTGCTTTTGATGTTACCTCAGCATTGATTTGGCTTCTTTACTTCATCCAGCATTCCAAAGAACATTTTACTACTGTCATACTGCTGAGCCTTGAAGGCTGAACGTCTACAGTTTCATTGTTTTGTGAAGTCTGAAGATTTTTATTGGAATACTTTGCTGTGGATGGATACAGTTAACTCAGGAACAGAAACTACTGCAAGACCAAGAAGCCACAACAGAAATTAAGACACTTTTCCAAGAATATTCTATGTTTTCCTCTAAGTTGTTCATGTTATTGGAAAGCTTATTTATAAGACCACATCCTAAAACAGAGTTCTCCAAAAATAGTCTATTCCCAGAAGAAAACCAAGACATCCTGGGAAAGTTCTGCCACACCAAATCTTACAAGCACAACATTTGGGATTAACGTGCAGCAGAAAAATGTGGCCAGCAGTGACTGTTATTCCCTGGGACACAGAGTCTGGCCTGGCACCCCCACAACTGAGGCTGTGCCACGGCTGACCCCACATCCGGCCTGTCTCACTCAGGAGATGACAAAAATCATGGAGTTCCCCTGCACTCCACGTAGGAAAAGCTGCCTGACCTTGGCAGGGCAAAGCAGGGATGCTCTCACACCACCAGCCCCACTCACCGAGGGCTGGCGAGCTCAGAGCTGCCCCTCAGACCAGCAGAGAAACACCCTCGGGTCATTCCCATTTTCCATGAGCAGGGAAGCAACTGGAAGCAATTTCCTGAACCACCTCTGAGCTGTGATGCAGGGCTGTGTCCACGCTGCTGCCGGGTGCCACACCAGGCTGGCACAGGGCCCTGGCACAGAGAGCCTTCCCAGAGTGTCCCAACAGGGCAGCTGGGACAGCAGCAGCAGGAAAAACAACTTCATGGAGAACCCCCAGCACAAGCAGAAGCACACTAAGGACTGGATTTTGTGTCCCAGTGCCTGTCACAGCAGGGAGGAGCACAGGAGAGGGGCTGCATGCCATGGCTTTGGCACATTCCAAAAGGCAACCAGAATTATGATTTTTAAATTTTTGTTTTCCCCAGCCAGCTGTTGGAGTTAGAAGAGTTTGTCCTGCAGCTGTTCACAGCACAAGCTGGGACCAGCCATGCCTTCATCTCCTCATCTACAGAATCAGTGAGCAAAGCCTTGCAGTGATTGATAAACAATGCTTTAAAAGAAAACGACGACCACTTGAGTTTCACAGGAAAGGTTCTCAGGAATAACCTTCTCAGGAAGGTTATTCAGTACCACCAGCCACAGCCAGCATCAGCCCCATGTGCAGTGCACAGATTAAAGCTTAGCTGTTCCCAAAAGCTTTAGTACATTTAAAAATGGTGCAGTGAAGCCTTTATTGCTCCTTTTGTACTAGAAAGAAAAAGCATTCCTATGGAGTGCAGTCCTTGGAAGTGATCCTATTTTATTGATACTGCCAAACTTTTATCCATGGTCCCTTTATGAACAGATTGGTTACAGACCCCCAGGAGTTCCTGGTGTCTCACAGGCCAAGTGCCACCACGTTTTTGGACTCATGGTACCAGATTTTCCACACTTCTGTTCTGCAGCAAAGGATTATGAGCAACAGAACAGCCAAGGTTCTGTCCAGTGTGACAGAGGGGGAGCAAACTCCTGCAGCTGCTGGGTTTGGCAGGGATTATGGCTGGGAATTGGGATCAACAGCAAACTGATACCAAGGCTTAAGAGTATCAGCAGCTTCCCTGCAATAAACTGAACAACCTTAACAAAAACTGATAATGCAGGAATTAAAGTTTGATAAAATATGAGCTTTTGATAAAGTCTATCAGTATCTTCCCATGCCTTCCATACACAAATCAGTTTGGTTATTGGATTGTCCCTTCCACATCCTTATTTCCAAACATTCAGCTTTCTGTTCCCATGACTATAAAATTACCTTTATTGCCACGGTCTTCACCCCAGGAGTTTTCCACTCTCCATTTTTCAAATGCATCTTCTTGCCCATCCTGTGACAAAACAAGCCCATGACATTCAGTGGTGAAGGAGAGGCCACATGTGAGCAGCCAACCCCTTCCACATCCAAATCCAGCAGCAGGAAAACACAGAGCTCCACTCCTCAGAGTCCCAATGGTTTCTTGCTAATGGCTGGAGAAATGCCATTTTCTAAAACACTCATCTACCTACTCAGATAAAATATGAGGAAATGTGGTCAAGAAGAGAGCCTGCAATCAATATTTATTTTATCGGGAAGCTGAAATTTAACTAAATTCTAGTTTGGACTTAACTGACTCACAGAATTTAGGCTGCTGTCCCTATCCCCTGTCAGGGCATGGGGGAAATTAATTATGGGATGCACAACTTGCCTGAACTGGGAATCAGAGGAAAGGAACAAGGAACTGTCAGAACTCAGAACAGCATTAGTAAGAGCAAGTGCAAACCCTTGAAGAATCCAGCTGAAGGACTCAGCTCCAAGTCTGGCGCTTTGCAACTAAAATATTTTAATACAAAAAAACTAACCCGAAAAACACCCCATAAATCCATTTTTAGTATTGAAGGGGATATTGTTGTATTGCTTCTATTCTCCCTTGAAAAGAGAGAACAGTCCTTAAGACGAAACATTTGAGAGGTCCCAGACCAAGGATGTCAACTCTGGATGCTCTCAGAGAGAAACTGGGAGGAGCACACTCACATACAGCAATTTTTTAACCAAAAGGTGCATTTAATCCACATCAATTTTTGATGTCATAAAATTGTAATACGTTTTTTTTAAATCTTCAAAGCCTTTTTATAAAAGAGTAAGTAAATCCAAAATATTACATTTCACAACTCAGTTTCTCAAAGCCCCTTCAGATTACGGTTTTTAAGAAGTACCACTGCAAAAATGTTCATTGTTTTTCAGTTAGATATTTAGAGAAGCGTTTGTGCAATCTGATACACAATGGAAGCATTAGGAGCTCAGAATGCAGAAAGCAGGAAAAAATTATATTGAGTTGTAAAAAGTAACTTGGAACATTCTTATGACTCAGCAGTTCCATCTCAAGTCTCAAAACTCCACAGCTCAGGCAAACTTGTTCAGTGCTGTGCAAGCTGTTATTTCTCAAGCCAAGGGCAAGCTGGACAGGAAGAGATCACTTCAAAGAAACTTTAATAATGACAACTTCTGGAAATAAATGGAAACATCAACTTTGCAGATAACCCCGAGTTGTAAGTTTTTACGTGGCTCTTTTTACTTCATTATGTGCTTTGTTTTGGTGCCAGAAGCAGATCTAGCTGTGGATTCATCTCAGCCTGCTGTTTGCCACAGAGCTATGCTGGACACCACTTCCCTTCCCTAATTAGAGGTCAGAGAGATCACATGCCAGGGAGCTGCAGGAGGTTAACATTGCTGCAAAAATGCCTCCTACCAGCATTTGAACAGGAGCTTCAGGCTCTAAAACAGACTGGACTAACTACGCAGTGGTTGTCCAATCAAAGTTTGTGGGTAAAAGGAAGGAAGTCCTTTGACACGTCTAAAATTCTTCCCTCCTTGTTAAGTATTTATAGTTCTGAACACTCAGACACAAACAACACAAAAGGAATAAACAACCAGGCCTTGTGCACCAGGGGGTTGTGGCAAAGTGTGAGTGAGCCCAGGACACAAAGAAGCTGCCAGGATATTCCAACACATCCCTGCCAGCACCAGCACTCCAGGAGGGACACTCTACCTTCTCGGTGACGGCTGTCAGGACCATGGCATGGGTCATCAGGGATTCTCCAAAGATCAATCGTTCTGCCTTGTTCATGTTCTTGATGGAGACACCAAACACCAGCTCATGGTTAAATCTAGCAGACAGACAAATAAGCCACATGAGAAAGGATGCAGGGAGAGTTCTGACTAACTCAGGGAATCAGGAGACCACCCTGTGCCAAGACAGTGCACAGGCATATGAGTTCAACCAATTTTAATGTCAGAATAAATGCAAAACCTGATCCCTTTAGGAGCTTCTCTCACCATATATTAGACATTTAAATAAGTAAGAATATTTAACAACTACTCATAGTGCATCTTTAAAGGATTCAGATTAAACTACCAAGTAAAAAAAAAATTCTGCTGCTGCTGAATTACTGAAATATACTCTTTTGGGGTGTATAATCCAAAGAATGTACAAATCAGTTCCTTGAGCAGCTAAAGAACTGTTCATGTCCTCACTGAGTATCCCAAATAACATTCTGGTTTGATTCTCTACTCACATATTCAGGTCATTGATTCCCAGCTTGCCATAGAAGTGCTTTGCCACGTCACAGCCAAACCACACAGCCTGCAAAGAGAAGGAAGGGTCATGGCTGGGCCAGATCCCAGGAGTTTTACATGGCATGGACTGCACTGTGCCATCCACAAGGAGAAACCAAACCCACCTCGCCATCCTTAATAGACGCTGCAGCCAATTTCTTCAAGACCTCCACAGGCTGGTTGTTGTAGAGAGTTTTCCTCCCTCCAGCCATGTTGCCCAGGTACTCCACTGTGTAGAGCCTGTTGTAGGGATTCTGGGGTCGAGGATCGTTCACTAGACAAATCTGCCAAAAAACAAGATGTCATAAAATAAGGTGCAACGTACCTGAAATCTTTGAAGATTGAATCTAGAAGGATTTCAGGGGATGGCTTTTGTCCCAGCCAGCTGTCTGCCCCATTAGCAAACAAGCCACTTGGCTGAAATAAGAGGTTTTTTTAAGGTTTGTGTTTGTTGGGGTTTTTTTGTTTTGTTTCACAAGTTCACCTTGTGGCAGAGCAGCTCTGCATGTTATTCCTTCTCTAATGTCTGCCTTATGACATATTACAACTGATTAGATCACTGCATATTTTATCATTACAAAACCATCGTGGACTGCAACACAAGATCCCAGATAACTGAAAGGTAGAGCACAAACAACGGGGAGAATAAACACAGACTTGGGCAAGCAGTGCCCATCCCATGTGCTGCAGCTGCAGAGGGGACAGACACCGGCAGCAGTGGAAAGTAAGTGGCTTAGCAGCCAAAAAAAAAGGTCTTGGAAAGCTTTCAGCATCCCCAACCTTGTCCTCCATGTTGAAGTAAGGCTTCACATGCTCGCTGTAGAACTGCACCGGGGTCATGGGGCCGTATTTGTGGTAGTTCTTCTCCTTATCCCGGAACTCCCAGCAGAAAGTCTCCGGAGGGCTGCCCAGGCAAGTGCTCACTATTCTGAATACCTGCCCAGAGAAGCAAACAGCTGTGAGCCTGCTGGAACATGCAGGTGTGCCTCTCCTACCACAGCAATGCCACTGGAGCATGGATTTCTCCACGTGAGAACCAGCTGGAGAAATGGGATCTCAACGGTCACCTTTGAACACATGAATAAACACACACATCAATTATCTGCATTCAGCTCCTGAAATCTGGGTGTTCCAGCAGTTCAAAACCAATCTGAAAGGCCTCAGGAAAATCAACAGAGCTTCTCTCTCCACTCTCACACTCCGTGTTCTCAGGTAAACCACCAAGCAAAACACAAGCTTACAAATTCCAGGTTATCCTAGGAATGCAGCAGCCCAAAGCAAAAACCAGGACACTGCCCAGCCTTACTACAACATTTCATAAGTAATTCTGAAGCTCCTCCAACACTGCAGGAGAAACTTTATCAAATTGATTCTTTAAAGGTTTGATAATTCAGCATCACCTGTTCCACCAGGTGGTTTGCCACTTGCAGAGACAAGCCAGACCTTTTACCATGGATGTTTTATCCCAGTGTTTCCCCTGTGCTAATTCATCTTTTTACTGCAATGTTCATTTGGATTTCAAAGATGGGCCTTTGCTTCTTTTCAAAAGCCCAGAATAATCTCCTCATCTGTTTTAATACATTTAACAACATCCCTGTTTAGGGCTGAGCTGGCAGGTTATGCAATTTAATTCCAGCTCCCTGCCTGCTGCCTGTGACATCCTTTGCAGCTGGCAGCTATCTTTGGATTTTTAGCACAAAGAGTTGACCAGATTTCAACTCATCAGCCTCCCTGTAAATCAGAATATGAAACTGCACTTCAGAACCATTACTGTGTTTTCTCACAGGGCTTATCAGAAAATGTGCCAACACCGGCAGTGTAACCACATGAGTGTCTTTAGAGATACTGAGCAGGACCTGCCACAGGTACTCTGGGGACAGGGAATTTAATCACAGTTAAACAGGTTTGAATCTGCTTTATTTCAGCTGACACTGATCTTCAGCTCTGTCCACATCCTGAGCACAAGTCTCTTCCTTGCAAGGAACCATCAGGTTATTTAAAATAAGAGGAGAGGGAGTCAAACCTCAGCTGCACCTTCTGCACTGGGATCCAGCTCCTGTGGTCTGTGCCAGCATTCCCAGCCCAGCAGTCTTCACGCTTACACAGAGTAGACACAACACCTTTCCCAAAGCTGATTTAACTCCTGGAGCTGATCCTAAGGTTCTGTAAGAACTGGCTTTATGTTAATGTGCTCTTTGTGCTGGCAGCAAAAGGAGTGCAATGCTCCTGCTAAATAAAAGTGTTCTTGCTCCAAGCAATTTAAGAAAACAAGTGAAAAGATTAATTACAGGTTGAAACAAGGGTGTGGGCATAAGGCTTCTACTGCAGGAATTCACACATTTCTCAGTAAATATGGTAAAGAGCAAATGTAAACCCCTGAAGTACTATAAATATTTAATTTTGCACAGACTGCACAAAAGGTACCATTTGCTGTGGCTACACCCACATTACCTCAGATAACTGCAAGTGCTGAGAGATGAGGCCCTGAACACAAAATAAGCAAGAAAAATGCCTAAAAGGAGAGCAGCAACCAAATGGGCTCCAGCCAGAGGAAGGAAAATGATGGAGACTGAAGTCTCCAGTGAACAGAGGCACTGAAGCCTGGAATGGCCTCCCTCAATTGTTTTGCCACCACACCCAACATAGGCCCTCTCTTTGTATCTCACAAGCTTCCTCTATCAATAAATAAAATAAGCATATTTAAATTAAAAGGTGACTTGCATTGCCCTACTGACAACTAGAACCAAGATAAGGCAAAGATAGAGTGGCTTGTGCTAAGTCCCAAAATGAATGAGGAGGGGGAAAGGAGGACACTCCTGATAAGGAAGAGTCTACAAAGGAGAACAGTAAAGGAAGAAAAATTCTATCGCGCGAACTGCTCTGATTTCAGCTTCTGACCTGCTGTGCACTGGTTTGATAAGAATGTTTATACAGCTCTGGAGTGAATATTTAATCCTGTGTTCCAGGACAACGGCCCCATTGCAGCTCGAGTGCTGCTCCCAGCAGGAGCAAACCAAGGTTTGCTATGCAAATAGAATCTCCCAGAACAAAACCAAGCTCTGCTTTGCCACGAAAATACAGAGGCGGTATCACATATACACATCTAAACACATGCAAACCACCTTTACTGCTGCAGGAGGAGATGCTGTGTTAACCTCAGAGAATTAAGCACAGCCTTTTACAGAACAAACTGCAATCAGTTAAGAACTTTTCATGTCAGTTCCAGAATCTCTTGTCAGAGGGCAAGAGGCTCTAAATAAATGAAGAAACATTTAGCAGTGAACTGTGTGTCACTGCCCTAAGAATGACCATCTCTAGGAAGCTTTTGATGTCTGCTGCAGAATCCCCCACGGGCTTTTGGACACACACTGCATGTAAATTACATTAATTCACCTTTGAACTAAGTGCTGATTGGCACCACTCTGGGGTAGGCTCAAAGCACAGCATTCTTAAGGCATGAATTTCACCACAGTTTTGATGAAACCCAAGGAACACAAATCAGTTTTGTTCTTTTAACCTAACCTTAAAATTACATTAAAAGAAGCTACAGAATTTTACATGATGTGCAAAGATGAATTTCCAAAATCCAAAACAACACATTAATCAGTATGGAACTGCCTAAAACTTTACAGAGATGGCCCAAGGTAGGTTCTGCCTAACAGTGATGTTCACTGGATTGCAGAAAAAACTAACACACGACACCAAAGCATTTGATTTCTTGACTCATCTAAAGACATACATTTAACCACTGGGTCACTTGGCACTGTATGTTTGAGAAATAAATTAAATATGTACTTTCTTAAAGTGCATGCACTCGGTCACACTAAAGCAGCCTCAAGTTCAAGTTACTTTTGGCAGTTTAAGAATCAAGTACGAGCAGCACAGAATGAGAAAAGTGATGTGGGTTTGTGTAAGCAGGAGGAGGTTCAGGCAGTACAGACACACTGACAGTGATGGAGTCAATTCACAGCCAAAACCATGCTGCAATTCATTCCTCTGCTGCCCCCCAGGATCAGCCCTCGGCTGGACTCAGCCTTGTGCAGACACCTCCCCTTCTGTGGCTCTTTTCTGCTCTCTTGTGGGGAATCCTTGCACAACACTTGTGCTGCAAGATCTGCATTCAAAGCCATCAGAATGCAAATTTCAACCTTTCCTGTTATTTCTAAGAGCCTGACAGGCCACTGTTTTGATCTCTCAAGAGACAAAGTGCTGCTTTTCCTACAGCAAGGGGCAGATGACTGTAAAATATCATCATTCTGAAATCTATGGATTCAAAATATTTGTCTGGAAGGATGACAAAAACTCAGAATGAGGTAAGCAACAAGCCACTGCAAAACAAATTCACCTGAACAGCTCCAAGCACACTTTGTTAAGCAACAAGAGGCACTTGTTTTGGCTGATCCAACAGCTACAGAACAAAAGTAAGAAATCTCATCCATTCCAGCCCTGGGTTCCAAGATTCATGTCACACCAGTTTATTTACCTCTTCTATCATCATGTCCATGGCAGCACAAAGTTCTCCTTTGCTTCCTCCACTTTCCACCATATTTCTTAGCCTCAAGCAGTATTCTCTCATCTATTTAAAGAGAAAGTCACTTTGTTATAAAGGGTATGAAAGGTGTCGCCTGATCGGTTTCAGGACTTCTTATCTGGTTGTTTCAAGCACCAATTTAACTCTTCATACCTTGTTTTCAAAATGAAAATACCTTCCAGAAGCTTTGTTAGAGATTGATTCATTAAAAAATAACAAGATAATTGAATGCCGTTACAGTAAAATATCACCAAAAAATTAACAAATAGTCACAATTCAATCACCATTTCCAGCCACTGATGTGAGGCTTGCAGCCATTAAGCTCTTCAGGCTTGATTTCTCTCAGTCCCATAAGTGATGCCACAACATCCACACACACCAGAACCTCTGTGATTCACAGAACACACTTCCTCCATACTGTCACATTTATTCTGCAATTCTAATGCATAATTGATCTCTTGGCTGATGAAAAGAAAGGGGCATTTCCCCACTGCATGCACAGCTGCAGTCAGAGCAGCACAAGCTTCCCATTAGTGTCACCATCCATAAGGCCAGGAACAGTGATGGGGCTCCCTCAGGACCAGCTGCTTCGCCATGCTCAGGATTAGAACAACATTAACAACATTTAATACGTCCAAGCTCATTCCACCACGTATTTTGCATTTTTTATGTTGATTTCAGCAGGCAGTTTTCCCCGAGCATGCAGCATATGAACTGGAAAAAACATAGCACACTGTAAAAAATGTTTTAATTGCCTTTTTCATCTAGCTCCCTACACCAGCATCTTCCCAGGCTAATTCATTCCTGCAGTTCAGAGAGTGAGTTAACACCTTCCTTCAGACAAAGCTGTGCACTTCTATACTGAAAGCTGATTTTTAACATGCAGTGTTTTTAAAATACATTTTTTTTCCTCCATCTTTTTCACCAAATTTGGCAGTCATCTCTAGAAACCTTGGCACACAGGGAGACGAGATACTGAAAGGGTGGAAAAGAGACACCTAGACACCATGTGCTGGTTTTGCAGAAACAGATTTAAGCAGCCACATGTCAAGAGATCTCTGGAAATCTGAGGATTAGGAATAACTGCTACTAAAACCACAAGAGGTACTTTCAAGCTACTGAAGCCTGACAATGGACGTCTTCCATGCTCTCACCTTCCCGCTCCATGTTTCAAGATTAACATCAGACTTTGCTGAGACTTTAGGCTGCCTGTAAATAAATTTAAGTTGCTGAGATGCTCTTAATACTTTGGTCAATAAGGATAAGGTGGTTAGGAACATTTGGAGTAGGTTCATTCCCATCTAAATCAATTTTACCTTATGATTCAAGATCTCGTTCATCCTTCTAGTAGCCTCTGTGGTATGAGACTCTGGGAAGTATTTCTTGGGCACAACACCATACTTCTCTAAAAGAAATAAAACTACAGGTTAGCCATTGGCTTTTTCACACAATAGATGCTCCTACTTCTGCTCATACCCACATAAAAGAGAAAGAGAGTTTGGGTTTGTTGCAAGATTGTAAGGGAAAGGCTCTTCTTTAAAGGTTACAAGTACCCAAAGTTTACATTTTAATTTGTGACTGAATCTTGACCTCTGATCTGCATTCCACAGGGATCCCAGAACGTGGAATCCCTGAACTGCTCAGTAATCATTTAACTCAACACTTAGAAGTTCTGAATTAATTAGTGCTTTAGGAACTCCTGCTCACCAGAAAAAAAAACTTGATTACTTAAAAATTAATCTCCTGAAATACCTTCTAAAGAACTGGGCCTCCTATGAATCACTCCATGTAGTTTATCTAAGGTTAAAACTGACTTCCCAGTCTCCTTTCCTCCTCAACATTTATAAAACACCAGCAGCAGCTCAATTGTTTCCTATATTATAGTACCACTCACAGATCTCACCGTGCAAGGCTCTGGATGTAACAGCAGCAGCCAAAATCTCTGCCCTGATTAAGTATTTATAGCAACGGGATGAGGAAAAAAGGAACCTCCAGGCTTCAAAGAAACAAATTCCTTTTGTGATTCTAAATTTGTATTATTGGCTCGTTGATTTACAAAGGTGTCACACTGTTTCACAACACAAATGAAAGCAAGTGCTGGTGTAATTAAGTATCTCCAGCAGTGCCGGATCCCCTTCCTGCTGGAGCTTTGTAAGACCAGCACTGCCACATTCCACATCAATTCCCTCTCACTGATCTTTATTCCAACTTCAGGCTGCAATTCCAAGTAGTTTTGCTCCTGCTTTGTAGACACACACAGGTCTAGCAGTGGCTTTTTCCTTACCATGTGCCCCAAAGACTGTGCACATGGATATAAATAAATGAGGCTGAGTTGATGACTAGAGGAAAAGGGGATTGAGCCTTTTTATTAAATGGGAAGTCAGGGCTATCTAATTATTTGTTGATCTTCTGAACTTTTATAATCAGCAGGAATATGCAAAAGTAATGCCTGACAAGATTTAAGCCAAATATTTATAATATGGCCCAAAAAAAGTCTTTGATTAAGAAAAAAATACAGTGGTTAATGGCATCATATGCCTTAGCCAATTCCCAGGTCTCAAACTCCATTTCTTATTCTATTCCATTCCCCATTTCTCAAACCAGGCTGCAATTTCAGGAGGGGCTCCTCGTGACCGGTTCTCTCACCAATAATGTTAACCAGCATATCCCACTGTCCACCATCATTCGTGGGATTGGAGAGCAGGAATTGCACCAGTCTTCCTTCCACTGGCTCCTTTTTCTGAGCTGTTTCCACAAAGGCATTTAAAAAGTAGTAACAACGCTCAACCTGAAATGCACACATAAAAAAACCCCCTTTTAAGTCTGACATATTATGCATTAATTAATTGCTGAGTATTCAGTTCTCTGCAAGTACAGAATAGACGAAGCCACTTTTCTGCTCATCCAATGAAATCCTCATTTTCTCCTCTAGCATTGCAGGGGCTACCCTACAAAATGTTACAGACCAAACACTTAGGAGTGAGTTAGCAACAGAGCTTGAGAGTAGGGGAACAGGAAATGTGAAGCAGAAGTTATGCAATGAAGCCTGGCCCACACCAGTACTAGATTTGCTTGATTTCCCTTAGGGGGAAAAGCAGGCACACAGCCCACCCATCAGGTCACAAGCACAACTGAAACCTCAGAGCCACAGTCATGTTTCCCCTGAACCTCCAACAAGTAGCTTCTGAAACATACAGAAGTCTTAAAAAAAAAACCTTCTACTATTCCAAAACATCAACATCTTGACAACTTCCTTCTTAGCTGGAAGTCCCACTTCGCTCAACCACCTGCATTTAAAACACATTTTTTAAAGAACTCTTGAAATTTCTTCTCATACATGTTAAAACAAGCCAGCCTAAAAGAAGTTCTGTCCCAACACAAATACCTGATTGCATAAGCAATCCTACAACAACCTGCATGACTGTACCTTATCCCAGAAAAAGAGATAGGACTGGCTGAACTCAAACTCTTCAATGTTGTATTTCTTCATGAAAGGAAGACGCATTGCGTTGAGGCAGGAAAAGATCCAGCATCTCCCTGAGAGATCAAAGGAACACAAATTAAACTGGAACGCCTGTGCTCAAGAGCTGCACAGCAATTTCTTTTACCACGAGATTCATGACACAGTTCTGCCTCGAGCCTTTGGCTGGGGTTCTACAGCACCAAAAAAGCTCTGAAGGAGTTCTGAAATCTTTTACTGCAAGCACATATCTCAATTGCACCATGCGGAAGGGGAAAGAGGCAAACGCTGCAAGTCTAAAGTGTGGAGGATGCTGCAGGAAGTCGGCTTTTCTTCGAAGCCCGGACAAAGGGCTCAGGAGCAGCGGCTGCTTCCAGGAGCGCTATCGGCCCTACGAGTGAGCCCCCAAACGCCGCCCCCGGCCCCGACCGCCCTTACCGGAGTTCTTCTGGTTGGTGACGGGCTTGCCCTCGGCGGGCACGGCGTGCTGGAACCCCTGCACGGTGTCCTGCACCACCTGCCGCTGCAGGCACACCTCCAGCGGGTCGTTGCATGTCGCCACGTTCTGGGCCAGCAGGAACTGCGGCTCGGCCCGCAGCCGCCGAGTGAAGGCGACGGCCTTCTCCGTGCTCAGCCCTGCGGGACACCGGGGCACGGTCACGGCCGGCCCCGCATCCCCCCGGTAACACACACCCCCTCCCATCCACCGCTGAGGTAACGGCGAGGCTCCCGTCCCTCCCTACAGTGGGCACCTTATCCCTGCCCGTAGCCCCGGTAAGGTCC
>VZTF01005898.1:55660-93282 GCA_013397755.1 Cnemophilus loriae
GGGACCCCTTACAGGGACCCCTCACACAGACCCGTCACACAGACCCCCTCACATGGACCCCTCACATGGACCCCTCACAGGGACCCCTCACACAGACCCCTCACACAGACCCCCCTCATAGGGACCCCTCACATGGACCCCCCTCATAGGGACCCCTCACAGGGACCCCTCACACCCACACAGCCCCGGGTCCAGAACATTCCACACTGCCTGCAGTCCGCGGCCTCCCCGCCCCGAGGAGCTTCAGTGCCGGGGGCTGGTGTCACCCCTGGGTGAGTGGCACCCAGCAGGAGCACCCCCATCCCGCTGTCCCCAGCTCTGTCCGCACGGTGCCACCCCCTGCGCTGCGGCAGATGGAACAGGAGGGTTTGGGACAGCTCTCCACAGCTGGTGGTGTTGAGGCCGAGTGCCCAGGAGCGTGAGGTGGCACCGCTGTGGCACCTTGAGGGACCTCCCTGAGCACTGGAGAGTCAAGGACACGCTCTGGATCACACTCCAGACCAGGCTGCGGAATCTTCCTCTTGAGGAACTGCCCTGCTCCTCTGAGAAGAGCACTGGTACATCACAGTCTCAAATTGATTTACAGCACGCAGTGTTTATTGACAGTATTAGTAATGGACTGTTCCAAGGCATGATGAGGCCTCAACAGCTTGCCAGGACCTTGAGAAAAGTGCTTGAGTGGCACATTTGCTGGGGGAAGGGATGGATGCAGAGGTTTTTCCACCCATCGTGGCGCTGGAGCAATCACACTGGAACTTCATCGAGTGCTTGGGTTTTTCTCAGCCACAGAGACAGGAGGGGCAGCAGCAGTGCTGAGTGCCAGGCAGCTTTTACCCTGGCAAGACAAGCTGAGATGCCCACAGGATCATTGGGAAGGGGCAGGAAGTTGGGCAGTGACCAACACCCTGTAGAATGGCACTGCAGGACAGAAAGCAGCTGTCAGCCCAGCATCTCACTTTATTTGTGTGCATCAGCATCACGATCCAGTAGAGATTCCTCTGTGGACTGATCCACAACCCACATGCCTGACTGCATGTGCATTCCTTGTTGGAATAAGCACGGAGGGCAAGAGCTGGCATCATCTCATGCAGCCCACCTGCCTCAATGGTGCTCTAAGGAAAGGTTCCCACTGACCAGTTCTAACAGTTCTGACACTCTAAGCAGCAGGTGAGGATCAACAGATGCAAAGAACCACTTATATTTTGAAAAAACATAAAAACTTGACCCCCCAAAAAAACTTATTTCAGTGCTTTATCTCATCATCTCACACAATGGCTTTGGTTGACCACTAGCAATGATGTTTTCTGGGAGTTCTTTACCTGCAGCAAAATGAACAGAAGAAAGGAAAAATCACCTCCTAGGAAAAAAAAAAAACAAAAAACCACAAGTAAGTTGAATTCACCTGGGCTGTGTTCAGCTCCAGAAAGCTGCCAGCAGGCTGAGGATATGACATTAGGGTTTTCTCCCTTCCAGTGCTTAACACATGGGGGTAGCCAGAGCCCTGGGATGGCCAGGGAAGGGCAGGATTTGTGTGTGTCCTGTCATGTTCCCAGGGACTCATCTCTGCTGGGACAGGAGGTGTGGGCTGATGTTCACCAGCCAGAGCAAGAGCTGGGTGAGTTTATCATGCTGACTGCACTTTTCCAGGTTCTGCCAATTTTAAAGAAGGAATTCATTTGGAATAAGCATAAATAAGCAGTCAAATACTTACAGAGCTGTTTGTCTTGGTTTCTTGTAGCACTGAAAAGAAAAGAAAGAAACAGTCCTGTTATCTTTCACGCTTCCTGGCCATGGGGATATTGTTACAACTATTGCGAGTACATAATGCCTTCCACGTGAAATATCGAATACTTGATTTATCTACTGGTAATTCTAAAGCAGGAGGTAGTTTGTAGCAGTTTTATAACAGTGAAAAGCAACATTATGAAATAGAATAGAAAAGGTAGAAAAAAAACAGGGCTCTGCAGCAAACAATACTATTTTTTTCCTATGAAACTAGATCTTTCCATACCTTAAAAAATTTATCTCTTCGAGCCACAATTCCAAAAAATACTATGATTGCAACCACCACGACAGCAGCGATAATGGCCTCCTTGGGAAAAACAGGTTTTTTATCTGTCAGGAAAGAAGAGGTTGGATACGCGAGAGATTAGCGCAGTCAAATAACCCAGAACATCTCACAGGACTGTGGAAGGACATTTCTTTTCCCACAGCTGTCACTGCTGAGTAAACTGTTGCTCTCTCTGCTGTCTGCAGACTGACTCTGTGTGTTAGTCCCCTGGAAAGAAGGGACCTGAGACTGTATTTTGGTGAACTGAAGAAGACTTGAAACATCAGTTCCTGAAGAAGATCCCCTGGGCACTGTTATGCTCAGAAATAAGGCTGTCCAGAGGTACCACCGACACAGGTAACATTGCTTCCCTCCCTGTGCCAGGAGGGCAGAAATGAAAGGGGTCTGGATAGAGGTGATTTAGTGTCGCCTGTCTGAGCCCCGAGCACCCAGCCCCTGTAGTCACTTCTGGAACACAGCTTCTCTTGCCTTAAGCAGCTCTTTGGGCACGACAGAATCTTGTGGTCAGAGTAAGACGCTTCAAGTAAGACCTGAGGTGCTCTAAACCACACTTGAGTGTGCCCTGTCAGCGTGGGAAGAGTGACAGTGGGATGAGCCTGCCCCGGGTCACACTTGCCAAATGCTTTTGAACAACAGGTAAAGCAGGAGAGGCCCTTCCTGGTGCTGTGGTATCAGGCACAGGTGCAGGGAGAGCTCCTTGCTGGTGCTGTGCCCTCAGAAATCCATGCGGAGAATTTACCACGCTCCACTTACACTTCTTAATATAAATGGATTGTTGCCATTACAAAAGAGAACAAAGAGTTATTTGTAAAGCTTATTATTCAGCAGCAGCCTTGTTACCTTCAACTATGAGGTAGAAATCCCTCGTCCCACTGCCCAAGAGTGACTGCATCATGCAGGTGTAGGTGCCATTGTCAGACTTCTGCACTTTTTTGATGGAGAGCCGAAAGATCTCACTGGTCTGGTACAGCTCGTGACGACTCTGCTGCAGGGTCAAGGTGTGGTTGTCCTTATACCAGATCCCGTAGGCTTGAGGGTTGGACTTGGAGTTGCAGGTCAGAGTAACATCTTTGTCTTCTTCCACGTGCAGGGTCTCCTCTCCACTCAGCCGGGGAGGAACTGCTCACAGGAATGCAGTTCAATGGGTCATTCAGAATCACAGAACCGTTCAGGTTGGGAAAGCCTTCTCAAATTGAGTCCAGCACTGCCAAGGCCACCATGAAACCATGTCCCCATCTGCCACATCTACACACCTTTTAAATCCCTGCAGGGATGGTGGCTCCACCACTGTCCTAGGCAGCCTGTGCCAGGACTTGATGACCCTTTCAGTAAAGGAGTTTTCTCTAATATCCAATCTAAACCCCCTCTGGCACAGCTTGAGGCTATTTCCTCGTATCACTTTTTACCTGGGAGAAGAGACTGACCCCACCTTGCTCCAACCTCCTTTCAGGAGCTTGTAGAATGCCCACCATTTGACACAAGGTAAGTTCCCTTGACCTGTGCTCCTTGTTCAGTGGTCTAACACATCACAATAGTGCAGCCTTTCCTGATCCCTGGGCATGAGGGGGACAATCAGTGGCAGAGACTGTCACTCCGGTATTTTCTCTGCCCTGACTGGTATCCTTGGGAAATAATCTAGGTGGAGGCAGGGACATATCCAGAATATCTTTCTTAAGGGCCCACCCACTCCTATAAAAGAGGCCTTAGATCAGGCCATAAGCACCACTGTGGAAAGGGAGTGTCTTATCACGTGACTTATCTCCTCCTAAACACATTTTTGCTTGGTGAAGACAGCATACAAGGGTGCAAAACACCACCCAGACAGAGCTGCTCGGCCCACGACCATCCCACCCCAGCCATTCCACACAGAAATCCACCACGGCGACTCACACTGGATATCCAGGATCACAGACACCTGCACAGACTTGTCCCGTGCCAGCCTGCACGAGAAGGTGACTCCGTTGTCAGACTCGTTGACTGGGGATATGCAGACGTTGCTGATGTTCACTTTATTCCCATCTTTCAGATCCACTTGCCCATCTCCCCGGTACCAGAGCAGCTCCTCGTCCTGGCTGCTGTTGTGTACGAGGCACGAGAGGGAGATGGGAGGGCCAAGCTCCGTAGACAGGGTGAAGTCAGCAGCGTGGTTATTTACAGACAGTTCCAGACCTGCACGAGGAGGAGGACAAGGACATGAAGCATCCTAAGCCGTACTCTTCCCACAGAAGCTGCCCTGCTCACTTCTCCAGGCCTCGACCTTGGAGGAGGGATGAGACTTTCAGGTTTCAATCTAACAGCTGTTTTCAGATGGAACTTTAGTTTTTGGGACAAGAAACTGTCTTCATCTCAAAGCTCCCATTCACAGTTATTTAAAATAAAAATCAGGCTTTTGCAGCTGACTGCCAGAACACCGAGGCCTGACTTGTGACAACAAAATGTCTGAAACCAGGAATGACCATGTGACACCCAGCAAAAGGTCATTCCCATCCCATCACCCTCCTGCTGCCTATCACTGCTGCAGCACCACTGTGCTCACTGATACTCTGTTTTTCAGTTGGAGCTGGATGCCCTTGGGAGTATAAATTAGTTAATCAGCCCCTCATCTGTATCCTGGATGTTGCAGAGCTGCAGTTTGTCAAAGGTACAAACCTCAAGACATACTAAATGAACAACTCGTATGGGAAATAAATTATTGTAACAGGATGAAACTCACTACTATAGCCTGGGCCATAGAATAAAGAATTTAAAATATAGGTCAGAATATAAAGGTACTAAGGTCCTGTGAATATAAAGAAGTCTTAAGGTCCCTGTCTGAAGGTGTTCCCAGGTGGCCAAAGCTATCATACTTCTCACTGCTTAGAGCAGGTTTGGAAACTGGCCTCATCATCCTTGCTGCAATAATGCTGGAAGACACTGAAGTTTCCCCCGTCCCTTCTCTTCTACTCTCAAAATCAGAGGCCAGTTTTCAGACAGTCCTCTGGGGATGACCTCCAGAACACTCAAAAGCTGGGATGCTGCTGTGGCACACCACCCAGCCCTGGGCAGTTTCAGTTGCTGGTGTGGTAGGGCTTGGACAAAGCCAGGATGGATTTTTTTCATCACTTACCTGTGGCCACGCATGCCAAGAAGGAAATGGCAAGGACGGGCGCTCCGTAGGGGACGGCGAGGCTGCGTCTCTGCGCCATCTCGGAGGGGCCCAGCTGGCTCTGTTGGAGAGTGGGTCACAGCACTGCTGCCTCTGCTCAGGGCTCGCAGGGGTTAATCCCTGCTGCCATCAGACACCCTGGGGAGAGCCCTCACAGCGGGGACAGGGTCACCGGGAATAAACTGAGTCAATTGTTGCAGGGCATTTTCTAGTTCAGAGCAGATTCGAGGGGGTTTTATATCTCTAATCTCCATTACATGAGTTTGTTGTCTCCAATCACCTGTCAGTCAGGGGAACCCATCTCTGGATCGGGTAGCTCTGGACTTACCTTGGGAAGAGTCTCTGGAGAGGCTTCTTCTGCTGGGAAATGCACAGTTCTTTCCCCTCCTTATTTATAGGGTCTGAATTTTAATGTTTTATGGTCGTTCAGTAAGAAGCAAATCCATAAAATGGGTTCAAGGCCTCGTTCAATTCCTGGATTTCTGAGCTCCCTCAACACTGAAGTATTTGCTGGGCTCTGCTGCCTGTTTTATGAGACTTGCTGAGGCAATGAGTAACTAATGAGAGAATTCCTGCATCAGCCATAAAGACTTTCAGCCAAAAATAATACCTTTTTTTTTTTCAGCTTTCTGGGTGTTCACAGCACTGTTTCAAGCCACAGGGATTTTATCCTAGATTATCCTAGAGCAGGAGTAGACTCGGATTTGTCCCTTTCTGCCCAAAGCACCGCTGCCATGTCCTCCCTCCTTTGAGTGGAAAATGAAAAAAATCACTGATTCAGACTTTGAACTGCATGTTGGCAGAGGAGAGAGCAGATACTGTCCTGCTCACCAGTGTGTACCCCCAGGCTGCTCTTGTGCTTAGCTCAGCCCTGGGCACCCGCCAGCATAGAGCAAGGGGGTCTGTCCCAGCTGTCCACTCCCCGGGCTGTGTGTGTCCAGGGTACAACTGAAGCACTTGGCTACGTGGAAATCTGTCTGAGATTGCTGCTTGTACCTCAGCAGGGTGACGGTGACGTGGTCACAAAGCACGGGGTCCTCTCAGCCTTCAAACGTGTTGTCCCTGCTGCCGGTATCCCTGCAGGCACATCACTCATCAGGAATGGGCTCAGCAGAGCCATAAAGTGCATTTCATGAGCAGGAGGAGCCTGGGATGCGTCCTTGGTGTTTTCTTTGCCTGTGGATGCCGTGTCCCAGCTCAGTGGCACGGAGGTGGGCAGGGAGGGCTCCTGCTCTGGGGCTGCTGCCTGGACACACAGCACAGGAGCACACAGCACTGGTTATTTGTGGGGCTGTTGCAAACAAGGGTCACCTTTGAGTGTTTCTTAACATAAGTCTTTCTGTGGTTTTGGGTTTACCCTTAAAACCAACAGGGAATCATTCTCAGTTAAAAAAGTATATGTGTACAAAAGTCCCTTAAAGAGAGAGTTCTCGGTCTCCCTTCTAGAAAACTGTCCTGTCCTTGTAGTATTCAGCAAAACGTTGGCTTATGGTTCAGTACAAACTTCAATCCAAATGCTCTTCCTAGGAGTAAAGTGATCTTTGTGGTTGGGAATTAAGCTGAGTTGAAATAGAGAGGGATTCAAAGGAATGGGCTGGGAAATGGCTTATGTACTCCCATCAGAACGTGAGCCAAAGGCAGGAGAGTGCAGGGAAGTCTGTGCTCCCTCTGGTCACTGCACTGCACTGATCGACACTCCAGAGAAGAAGGAGGTGTTTGGAGTAAGCAAGGATGGATAGAAGGAAAGAGTTTGGAGTTTGGGAGTATTTCTTTTAATGTAGAAATGACAGTAAGGGAAAAGATTGTCGGACAACAGCTGTTCTGGGGGGGGTTTGTTATGATGTGAGGTCCAGCACCAACTGGGACCTGGGTCAGATTCTGTCCCAGCAGGTCCATGACAGGCAGCGAGGTGAGCTGAGGTTCATCTGGAGCAATGGCAATGTCCACTTTTGCAATGGGCTTGGGATCTGCTGAAGGAAGAGGGACTAGAAAATCAAGGTGTTACTTGGCCAGAGGCACTGAAAGGCAGCTGTTTAGATCTGGTAAGAATTACTTTCGCAATGGCTTTTTACACTTTTCTTTTTATATAGGGTATAATTAATCTTGTGGGTGTCTAATTACTGAGGTCTAGAGTTTTGTGGGTTGCGTTCTCCACCTTTCCATTACGTTTTGGAGGGACGTAAACCTCATGTTCCAGAATGTAAAGCAGCCACTAATGACTCAGACTGGGAAGAACCTCTTCAGGGAGGCAAGTACTCCATAACCCTCCACAGCAAAGGATCCAACCCTCACGTTTGAGGGATCTGCACTGCCAAGGCTGGATTAGACAGACCACGGTCAGTAATCCATCACACCAGTTCCTGCTTGTCGTCCTTATGGCAACGCTGCACCAACAAACCCAGAATAAGACTGTTGTTAAATATGACCCTGAACAGCCTCAAAGGAATTAATTAATAAGCACCAGTCTATTCCTGGGTGTAATCCAAGCCTTAGAAACCTGAGAAGAGAAGATTTAGAACATGATAGAGATTGAGCAGAAGGTTTTTTTTTCCATCGGGTCTCTTAACCTCCAACTCCAAACTTCCCAGGAGTTTGGGTTCTGCGTGGATCTCCTCAGTGCCTACAGGAGCAGGGAGCACAATTCCTAATCCTCCACAGTCTCACTGGCAGATGAGATCTTGATTAATACTCAGCAGAGCTATGAGGGCTGATGGTTGCTCCTGGAGTCGGGGGCATGGCAGGATCTGCACAGACGTGTGGAAACCCAGGATTGTATCTATGGTTTTGTCAAGCAAACAAAGGCTGTAACATGGCTGTAATCCAGCTCCAGAAAACATGTTTTGGCAATAGTGCCTGAGGCTCTGCTCTAAGGCTGCTCCTGTCTTCCTACTCCTTGTGGTTCCCCACTTCTAATCTCTTCTTAATATGTGGTGCTACATATTTTGCAACATTTCCATTGTTGGAGGATGACTGTAACACCCAAATCCGGTGCCTGTCCTTGTGAAATAACTGGGCTGGAAAGCAAGGCTGTCAGGGAATGCTGCTGGAATTTACTCAGCACCCCTGTTCCCTCCCACAAAACCTATTTTTCCCAAGTATAAAGATTATGGAGATGCAATGTGCCCTGATTTCTCCCAGCCTAGACCTGACATATTTCTCACTGGTGAGATGGACAGATCTCAAGTATTTTTTTCATAAATTTTTTAGTAAATCTATTTTCTGATGATCCTTATATAAAGGTTCACATACTGTGCCACTGAACACAGAGGAATGATGAGTGAACTTTATCCTTGGGAAGGAATAGGAATAGTTAAAGAAGCACAAAACCAGTGAATATTGTGAAATTTTAAAATAAATTCAAATGAAAAATAGGCATTAATGAAGAAACAGATCCTGGGATCAATAAAGCGGAAGAGAAACTCTCAGGAAGGTGAGGCTCCAGCACAAGTGTTGGACGTGGATGCCACCTGCTGGGTACCCACCCACGGAAGCTGGCAGGGAGCAAAGTCACCTGGGAGCGCTGCAAACCAGATGAGATCTCTGTGATCACCTTGGCAGGAGCTCAGAGGCAGCAAATCCTGTGGAAGGCTGAAGCCACACTCATGAACAGGTCTGCCAAAACCTCTGGGCTCAGAGGAGGAGAAGGAGGCATCTCTGACATGGTAAATCCACCAGTGTGTTTTACCTGCACTGTGGGAAGTGCCCTGTGGAGTCTGTGCTCCTGCTGATGCAATAAGGAAGCTTGTCCTGGGCTTTTACTGATATATATTGCTACACTCATGTTCCTCTCTCAGCCAATGAGTAAAAGAGGCTCAGAGAACCTCAGTCATCACTTCAAATAATTGCTCCTGCATCTTTTAAACTCCCCCTTCCTGAAGTGAGTGCAAGGAACGGAACCATGTTCCCGGAGGGAAGTCCAGCCTTGAATCAGGAGCATCGAGGCACTTGCCAATGTTTCCTGTGCTGAGAAGAAAGCAGTGCAGTAGGCACAGCCTCTGTTACCAGCAGTCAGCACTGTACCCCTCTTTCCTGGCTGCTCTGAGTCACGCCCAGCACTGGTGGCACCAATCGTGACCAAAGGCAGTGCATTAGTGTGGCCGGTGCTGTCCTACTCTGAGAAATATGGTCCCAAATAAAAGGAAATGTGAAAGGAACTTGGCATTAAACTAGCAACAGAGGTCCCCTGCAGGAGGTGAAAGTGACTTATCTGTATGAAATTCCACCTAAATGTTGGCCCTGGCAGTTTCCCATCTAGGGAGCCTTGGCTTGCAGCTTGCAGCTCTCACACCTGGCAGCACTAAGGGAAACCAATGCTTTTATTCTTTGCTTCACAAATCCACTCATGAAACTCCATTTTCTACCTGCCTGAACTAATTTTCCAGGTGGGCTCCTGCCTCAACCAGGGGTCAGGCTGTATCATAGCAGTGATTATCTGCCAGGTTTCCATGACTTTGTTCATTTTATGGACATGAAACACCTCTGGAACTGGTGGGCTGGGCTTTGCAGGGTTCCTGTTTTCTTCTTTGAAATAAAAATGACTGTGGAGGATGCTAAATTTGCTGCCTGTTTCATGCTGATGGCCAGTACAGGACATTCCCTAGCAGAATTCCCAGAGCTGCTTCTCTTCCAAGACTGTATTCTGCTGTGGCTGCTCTACAACCTGGACTTCAGATATTTTTGTCCACCTAAGAACTTTCATCACCAGTGGGATTTCTTGGAAGTGCTCTGCTGGAAAACCAAGTGCTGATTTGATCTTGTGAAGTGCTGCCAAACAATATTAGCAGTTTTAACTTCCCTGCTGTGGGGTCATCCCTCACTCTCTCTGCGAGGAATCTGCAAAGACTGAGCTGCTGCATCTTTCCAGTTCATGGGGGACCATTTGCTGCCGATCTTCGGGAGAAAATCACATTCCTGCTCCATGGTTGGAAGCACTGTGGAGTGTGGTGAGGCAAAAGCCACAGCTCCTGAGTAACCACCTTTTTGAGTGCCACAGCACTGGCACAAGGCAGAGATGAGGAGGAGGAGGAGGGAGAGGAAGAGGAAAGGGAGGAGGAAGAGAAGGAGGAAGCAGGTCAGTCCCCAACCTGCGTGTTTGCTCACCCAGGGAGGTGGAAGTCAGAGCTTTCCTGGGCTGGCCCAAGGAAATGTGAAGGGTTTGTTGTTACTGGCTGCTGAGCAAATGAGCGGATGACTCATCAGCCTTTGCCACATGCTGCTTTTACAATTGGCCTGTTGGAGTTCCAGACAACTGGGCTTTTATCTGCTAAAAAGGGAAATGAGCTCAGTTACTCTGAGTAAATCCACAGCAATTCATTTGTAGACTGAGGACTTAAAGCTATATAGTGGTGATCACTTCCAAGACAGCCAAATTCCCTCTTGCCATTCCTTCTCCCTTTTGGTTTAAGAACATCCTGATGACCAAGGTCTTTTGGCTTTTCCAGTTTAATTTGACCTGGGGCATCTTTGTGATGGATAACCCCTGTTTCCTACTTGTTCCTCTCCAAATGATTGTGCAGCACAGATGAGCCCCAGGAAAGAGAGGCCAATTTACTCTCTCTTTTCTTGGGGCCCTTCTGATGCTGTACCGTGCTTGGCTCACACACGAGTTTGCATCATCTAATCTCTTGCGCAAAGGATCCCGGAATGCCATGAGACGGAGGAGTCATACCACTGATGGTTCCCCTGAAAATCAGTTTTATGTGCTAGATTTGGTGCTTGTGTCTCCAACAGGAAATGCCAGAGCTGGGAAGCAGATGTGTACATGAGACACTACTGAAAAGTTAAACAGGAATTGGCAGGAATCTGCTGTCGGAGATGGATACTTTCATTGTTTTATGGATTGCAAAGTGATTTTTGCAGAGCAAGGTGTCCTGCCTTTAATCCTTATCATCTCACCTGCCTCACAAAGGGAATTAGATGGAGGAAACCCCAAAGTACTGTTAATATCTCTTCTGAGGCTCATGGCTCTGCAGTCACAGGCACATGCAATGCAAACATCACACTGTTAGAATGCCTTTAATCCCCAGAGGTCCGATCTGAGCAGGCAGCTCGCTCAGGGCTGCCCACATGCGCTTCCTGCCAGGAAGACGGAGGCACCAGGAGCAGCGCCTTGTGCCCCGTGACCCACAACTTGTCACCGTGCCCAGGCAAAGGCCACCGCGTCCTTCCTCCCCAGGTCCTGGTTTGTGTTCCGGCTTTATCCGTTAGAGAGGATGGGCCTGTCGTGACCCCTCCAAGGCACCGGGGCATCGCCCGGTGCTGCTGTTTGTCCTCTTGTGCGCAATAACTCCATGTTGGGTTATTCATCTCTCCCGCAGCGCTGAGCGCTGTGGAACAGCTCATGCGGGGGACGTTCGTGAGGGCAAACAGCGAGCGCGGAGAACCAAAAGCCGCGTTGTGCCGAGGGAGGACGGAACCCGCCCCGCCCTCGGAATCCCCTGTGCGGGGAGTTCGATCAGCTCCGCTCCACTCCGCTCCCGCTGAGCTCCGCGGCGCGGCCGGGCCGGGGCAGCGCCGAGGCCCGCAGGGGGCGCCGCGCCGCACGGTAACACCCACCCTGTGACGCAACACCTCCGCCGATTCTCATTGGTCCCTCGCCGCCCCGCCCGCGCGGCTCCTCCCCGGAGGCCGCCGCTGATTGGCGGGTGCGGGGGCAGGTCCCGCCCCCCAAAGCAGCGCCCCCGCCCCCTCCGCCGGGAGCCGGAGCGGCGCGGCGGGACCGGGGCGTGCGCGGGGCCATGNACTCGGCCGAGCTGGGCGAGGCGCTGCGAGCGCTGGCGGCCACGGCCCCCCCGGGCCTGGTGCGGCTCTTCAGCATCGGGCAGTCGGTGGAGAAGCGGCCGCTGTGGGTGCTGCGCCTCACGGCCGGGCTGGGCCCCGAGCGCCCCGACGAGCCGCCCGGCGGCGCGGCCCTGCCCGGGCGGCCGCAGGTGAAGCTGGTGGGGAACATGCACGGGGACGAGCCGCTGGCGCGGCCGCTGCTGCTGCGCCTGGCCTGGGAGCTGGTCTGGGGCTGGGCCGACGGCGACGAGCGCATCGTCCGCCTGCTCAACACCACCGACCTGTACCTGCTGCCCAGCCTGAACCCCGACGGCTTCGAGCGCGCCCAAGAAGGCAACTGCGGCGGCGGCGGCGCCGAGGGCGGGCGGGAGAACAGCCGCGGCCGCGACCTCAACCGCAGCTTCCCCGACCAGTTCGGAGACGCCGAGCCCAACCTGGAGCTCGTTCCCGAGGTGCAGGCGCTCATCGACTGGATGCGCCGCAACAGGTGAGCGCTGCCCGGTCCCACCTGCCCGGCGCGCCGCTGCGGGGAATGGAGACCCTCGGCTTCGCTCCCCGGGGGTGTCAGCCCTTCCCGGTGCTTCCCAGCAGGGCCTGGGGGAAGGAGAAGTGATTTCCCCACCTGTTTATCCCCAGCCTGCCTCCCCGCGTCGGCCCTTCATCGCAGCCGGGACCATCCTGCTCTGGGGAGAGCATTTGGTGGCTCCAGTTTTTGTGCTCCTGCCAAGGAGCTGCACCAGCCCCGCAGGGCACAGCCCGTGCCCTGCGCACACCCAGATGTTCCGGCCTCCATGGCCATCTGCATGTGTTCCATCTCCCCGAGTTTGTGGCTGGAAACTTCCTGCCGGCTTCGCTGTGAGCTTGTCAGTGGTTCTTCTCTGATGGCAATAATGCTTTCTCCACAAGCTGTGGGATGCTGGAAATATTTGCCTTTAAGTGTGCACCTGGTCTGTGTACGACCACGTTAACAAAGTTGTGTTGGACAGGGCTTCTTCCCTGCATCTTTGTGTTCCATGGAAAATTCCCTGGGTTTAGAAATAATGCTCTATGCAGCAGCATTTCCAAAGACAGGCCCTGTTTCTACAGCAGCCTTCCCCGTGTGTTCAGTTGAAGCCCGTGGGGCTGAGCCTCGAGCATCCATGCTGACCCGTTTGGCAGTCCCCATCCTGAGGGGCAGCGCGGTGGGAAGCTGCTGTGCCTGGAGTGGGGCAGCGCAAGAGGGGAGATGGTGCCTTTAAAGCCCAGCTCTGGTGTGGGGGTCTGGGGCAGCCCCAGAAAGTGCAGTGGCCAGGCTGGGCACTGATTCTTCATTTGCCGTGTGTTCTTCAGAGAACCGTGTAAGGTCCAGGCTACAAAGGTCACTGCAACCAACCGTGGGAAATTGTGCAGAGAAAGCAGCAATGCACTGCAGGAAACTGTGGCCCTCTTCCCAAAACAGGGATAGAAAGAGATGGAGAGGGGGTAACTGATGGCCGCAGTGCACTCTGGGGCTGTTGGTTGACTCCAACCCACACAATCCTATAATGTTTGCTCATGTTTAGGAAACAAAATTTGTGTGAACAAATGATCTTTATTAAAATTTGGTGGTTGGCAGTGCCCATGGGGATGGTGTTCCAGAGGAATTTCAGAAGCTTCACCAGCAACTGCTTGTCTTCACAATCCTTTAGGACAGCTCTGGTGCAGCACTTTGCACTAAAATCCCTCCAGAGTTGGTTCAGCTCAAAATTAGTTACTAGAGAAACTCATGTGCATTCTTGATATAATTTTGAAAATGCCTTGAGCTTTTTATTTTATTTCTTTCTCTGAGTATGTGTGGTGGGATTTGCTGTCAGCCAGGGTGAAACAGGAAGAACGTGGTGCTTTGTGCGTCCCTCTGCCTGGCAGCACCAGTTAATACTGGTGTAATTGTTAGACTAACATAACTGCTGATAGAAAAATGAATGGGTAAACAGAACTGTTTGATTAAAAAGGGAGATAGAGGGTGTAATGCAATTTGTGTGCACTATTTTAAGCAAGGTAAAGGTATTGGTCACATTACCTCTGCTTGGAAACCAAGTCCCATTTGAACAAATGCACAGGAGAGCTCTTTTTCCTCAATGTTGTGTTCGGTGGGAAGAGGAAGAACAGAGACAATTACCTTTGGGGTTCATTAAAATGCTTGTGCTACCTATGAACAAACTGAAAGGAGATATGGGGCATGCCCTGCTATATTTTCTGACTTGGGATTTTAGCAGCTCTGTCTCACATCCAGATTTTATTTGCGAGTTAATTCTGTTGCACATGCCAGGCGTACTCAGAGCTTGACAAGAGCTGTGTACGTTGCTTTGTCTGCAGGGCACTGCTTGTCTGTTACCGAGTTTGGGGGCTTGGTCTTAGGCTGCAGCGAGACACTTGTTCCATCTCCAGAAATGCCAGGTGTCAGCTGGGGAGCCACTCAGCTGATCGTGAGAGGGTCCGACTGATTCCACTTCCAGTATGTGCATTTTGCCTCATTAATCCCAAACAGAGTTTGGAGGCTCCTGAGAGCGTGGTTTGGGTGAGAAAGCAGCAGAATAACTGGTTGGGTGGCTTGTAGCCAACTTCCTGTTGAAATGTTTCCAGTCTGACTTTTTCTCCCTTTCCTTCCCAACCCCAGGTTTCTGCTCTCTGGCAATCTCCATGGTGGCTCGGTGGTGGCAAGCTACCCCTACGATGACTCTGTCACGCACAGGCCCACAGGACTCTACAGTAAATCAGCTGATGATGAAGTCTTCAAATATTTGGCCAAAGCTTATGCGTCACATCACCCCATCATGAGAACTGGCAAACCCAACTGCCCTGGAGAGGAGGGAGAGACCTTCCCAGATGGCATCACAAATGGTGCCCAGTGGTACGACGTAGAAGGTAAGCTGTGCTCACCTGAGAACTCACAGCCAGACCAGTGGTGATTATCACAGAGGAAAGGACTGTGGATTAAGTGATATTTTTAGCTTTGAATGTGTTCTAGCAGCTTGAAATGAAGAGAGGTGGCCTCATGGGAACACCAGTTGATAAGTTACAGCTTGGGAGGTGTTTTTAGGGAAGAGATCACAGCAAACTGAAGGGTTCTTCCTGACCCCCTTAGGTGGTGGAGAGCTGTCCTGCACGTGGGAAGCTTCATTTGCCAAATGAGCTCTCATTAGGTCTCTGGATGGTTGCTAAATTTTGATACAGGAAAGAGGAAACTACTGTTAAAGGTATTAATGCCAGTGTTCTGTGAGAGGTCTTTTAACCTCTGAACTCGTAGTTCTGTGATTATAGAATAGCCTGCTGTAAAACTATGTAAAATTTAGATACATGGCCTGAGCTAACCGAGGAGTTCTTGCTGGACGTGGGGTTGGCAGCTTTTCCATGGACTGCTCTACTGTTAGACCTGTGTGGAAGGTGACAGCCTGCATCCTGCATGACCTGTTTTCATCCACCAGTGTGGGAGATCTAGAAGGGATCTGAATGTTGGCCTGCTGGAGCTTCTAGGAGAGCTCCTGATCCCTCCATTAGGCAGCTGCATGTGGAAGTGAGCTGAAAAGGAGCAAATTACCTCCTGGTGCCACCACTCTGCCTGTGCAGGTGGAGGTTACTAGCCTGGCTCGGCCATGCAGTGGATTGCTCTGTGTGTGTTGGTGTGGTTAAAAATTCAAATAATAATTTATGTGAGGAGAAGCTCTCATGGAAAAGAGAGCTCCCAAGTTACCCTCTTGCTGTGGCTCCTCAGCAGACGTTGTATGGCCAGGGCCTCACCAGACAGGGCAGGGACTTCTGTGGTGAGAACACAACAAATAAGTTGCAGAAATGATCTCAAAAGTTGTGTTGCTATGCTGCTCTGCTTTCCCTTGTGCTGTGACTGAGGGATGATGGCGGAAGTGCTGAGCAAGCAGTGGCAGCCAATGTTGTTTATGTTTCAGAGCTTACAGCTTAATGATTTCTAGTAAGACAGCGTCTTTCTGGAACGTGGGCTTTGCAGCAGAGTCCTGTGTTAATCCTGCATCCAGCTTGCTTGGGAAGGCTGGAGAGGGATCCATTATAGGGCCTGAACACATCATCTCTGAGCTGGAAGAGGAAGGCTTGATTTTTAGCAGTGGCTGAATCATTCCCCAGGATTTCACTGGGCAAATAAGATGTCGTGTTCAAATAAGATGCGGTTTGATCTCCTTCTCTACCAGCTGTCTCGTTCCCTTTACCCTGCTAAGCACACGAGCCCTTATGTTTGCTGGCTCAAGGTTCATTCTGCTGCTGTGAGAAGTCCAGCAGGAGGAAAGTTTGTGTAATCTGGTGACTTGGCTTATGAGGGAACAGGATATCCTGGATGATCTGTGCTGCCTTGTTGCGGTGGCTGTTGTTACCAGCAAACACCTCAGCTGGGAGGTTTCTTAGCTGCAGCTCTGAGGTCTTCTGTCCTTGTAATGAAGTGGGTTGGGTGTGTTCTGAGGGGAAAGTTATTCCAGAGCTTTGGGTCTGTGTTCCCCTGACCCCAGAGAGCAGCATTTTTCACTGCAGGGATGACTTTTTCATCGTCCTGCTTGGCTGTGAGGCAGCTGGTTGGTGGCTGTGGCACTGGTGTGTGAACCTTCCAGGCTGCCTTTGTTCTGCCAGCAGGACAAGGAAATGGCACCATTTTCCTTTCACAGGAAATAGAAGGTGTGAACTGAAGACGAGATTGCTCTGTGCTGCCATCGCTGTGGTTTATATCTATCCAATAGCCTCCAGAACCCAGTCTCTGCAGAAATAAACGCTTTCTCTGTGACAAGACACAATCTTGGGCTTGGCACTGATGGCTGTAGGCGACTCACGGGCAGAGATTGCAGGGAGGATGCACTGACAGGGACTCTTAGAGTGGAACATTGCTGAGGGTGACAGCAGCCCTTGGAGTGGTTCCCCCAGAGCCAAAGAATTCGTGTAAAGTGTAACCCAGGGAGAGCACGGGTGAGCCGACCAATACCACGCATGTAATTTGATGTTGTGTAAATTCAGGCCTTCGGGGTTGTAGGTTTTAATGTTTATTTTTAGTAGTGGATGAAGAGCAGGCAGAGGGGAGTCAGTTGTAAGTGGTGTGACAGAAGCAGCAAAACCATCGGAGAGGCTGTTTTGAGTCATCAGAGTTGCTCAGCTCTGTGCCAAGGACTGCAGAGGCTCGTGCTTGGATCAGGAGGCCTTTCCCAGTGACTGCAGAATTGAAATGTGTGGTGAAATGAGGCTGGGGAAATTCCAGTCCCTGAGCTGAGCTCTAGAGGTAGATAACCAGAGCTCACGGTTCTGTGAGCGGTGGGGGGACACGTGCTGGAGGCCTCCAGATCAGGTTGTGCCAGGAGAGGCTCCCGCAGGCTCCAAGTGAACTAAAGCCAGGAAAAACAAAGAAATGAGAACATAGTGTTTCAACAGGTGGAAATTTTCCTGCTACATTTTATCGTGTGGAATCAAACGTGCTGGAGAGCAAACTGCCACGGGATTCATTGTCCCGGAGTTACCAGTTCAATTTTATGCTGGTGCCAGACTCCATTAACTTCCATTTGAGTTTGCAAACAGCCTCTTCCACGTGTCAGATCGAGGTGGCAAGTACAAACCATGAGAGTAATTGCTAGGGTCAAGTGTGCACAGGGAAAGATGGATCTCTGCTAGACAGCTGAATTTGGCTCCTGCATGCCAGCTGCTGTAGATAAGCACGTTGGTCACTGGGATGCTTTTTAGAAGCTATCTCTCGTGTGCATGCTCTTTCTCTTCCTTTTTAACCTTTGAGGGTTTTAACTACCAAGTGGCTGGTTCAGATCAAGGGAATACATGCAAAGTTGGGCTGCTGGGGTATGGAGAGCAGTTGAGAAACCGCTCTCATCTTATCTGTGAGCAGGATGTGCTTTGCCTTTGTGCTGTTAAGAGATCCAGATCAGAAGCTAAATTCAGCATGAGCGTATTTTGTTTGCAGCCTTCAAAGGTTTGTTTTTATGTGCAGTCCCTTCCTAAAGTTACTTTCTTGCTAGTTTGACTCTCTGATGTGCAAGTGTTTGAGATGTTTCTGGGTGTCTACTGGGAGGCACTTCTCAGGTTGAAAGTGGATTTAGGTTACCTGTGTGCTTACTGGGTCGTTTTGACGGTGGTTAGCAGCCACACTGAGCTTCCAACTAGCTCAGAGCAGTTGAAAGGAGTGCTGAGAACAGTGTGGCATCACTGTGGTGGCCTCTGTTTCCTGGGCATGGCAGAAGGCACTTGCACAGAGTGAGCTCTTGTAGAAGCTCTCAGCCGTGTCTTTCTGGGGATATGCACAATTTGCTGCACTTACGTGCTTGTATTTTCATAAAAGTCTTGCTGCAGTTCTTTTTCTTCCTGAGGAAAGTATTGGCTTGGTGGTTTGAGTGTCTAAGGCCTCTTTTCACATCTATCCTGAGCTGCTGGGCAGTGCTGTGCTGGTGCAGCTCTTGGGAGGTCTCTGCCCTTCTCTTTGAGAAAGGCTGCTGGGCTGGGCTAGGTCATGCAGCTGCTGCAGTTGGAGGCCCAAACCTCACCTCCTCTGAGTTTTAATGATTGCAGGCTAATGGAGCAGAACATTCCTCTGCCTGCTTGGTGCTGCTGCTGGTGCTCACTCAGTCCCATGCTATGAGATAATCAGTCCTGAGCAGAGTCAGCCACTTGTGCCACGTATTGAATCATGTCTCCAGCTTGCTTGGTGCCATCTGCTCTCTCTGCAGAGCAGACATGACCATTTTTCTGCTTTAACTTAGCTGCAGGTTCCTTATCTGCTGATGTCTGCTCCAGTGAGAGCTGGAATTACTTTTCAGCACAGTGCACTTTGAAAATAGAGGCCTTCTTGGCTGGCCTGGCAGACTTCTCCTGGCACGTGGAGTATTTATGGTATCTGGATCCTCAGGCTTGGCTCTAGAGAGCTGCATTCTCCTGGTTTGAGCTTGGCAGGGGGCAGAGGCCCCCCTGTCAGCGTGAGCTCTGCAGTGTTTGTGCTGCAGGAGGTCTGGGATCCCTGCCTGAAGTGCAGTCCTGGTGCTCAGGGAGTGGGTCAGGGCAGGAGAGAGGTTTGTTCTGAGCATTTCTGTGACCTGCTGCCAGCCAGGGGCTGACTTGCTGTGACACTAAGCTGCTCGTTTTCCCTTTGCTGTCCTCACTGATAAAATGGAGATTGTGCTTTGTGGGGAGGCTGAAACTTTTCACAGTGTGGGCTGAAAGATACCCCGTGATTAAAATGCTGGAATAAATCCCACAGGTTATCCCAGATATTACCCAAACAGAGTAGAAGCACTGTAGTCTGGCAGTTTTCTACCTCAGGTGTGTATTTGCTGCTCTGCTCCATGAATGTAGTGCCCTGCTAATGGCAGGCTGAGCCCAGGTCTCTCTTTACCCCTCTGGGTCTCTGCATAGTCAGGGGAGGCTGTGCAGATGGTATGTGGGAAAATACGTAATTCCACACGCTGTAAAAATAACTGTCCTGCTCTGCAGCAGAGCCGTGTGAAGGCCAAATATGTGCAGTGGATACAATCCAAATTTTCAAGAATGCCGTGGACTACTTTCTCCACGAGGCAGTTTTACCAGAATTGATGTAGCAAGCTCTAATTTAGTCCGTTGCTGCTCTATTATGGGTAAGCATCTGTCCTAAATTTGCTTGAATGGCAGATGAAGCACTAAATATGTTTCATAATGGCTCTGGTTTATGTATGGATGTTTTCAAATGCATTAACGTCCTGCTAGGAGCAGATGGTTATGGGCTGGCAAATCGTTTTGCTCGGCGTGGTGTTTACTGGCGAGAGAGCAGCCTGCTGTGCGTGCCTGTTCTGAGCCCGGTCACAGGAGCTGAATGAAGCTGAGGGTGGATCAGACTCGCAGCCCTCGTTTCTCTAACCCCTTGAACTGAGTTTGAGAGTTGGAAAGTCCTCCAACACTTTGTGGCCCCCCGTGCTGGACAGAAAAGTCTCTTTGCTGTTTTGATGTCAGCCCGTGCACAGGCTGCAGTGCTCTCTTTCTGGCCGCAAGTGACATTTGGTTTGTTACAATGAAAGCTCCGTGTTCCCTTAGCAGCACACTCCCAGGAGAACTGAGAGGAACTGGGGCATCTTTGTTGTGATACTATGCCACACATCTTCCCGGGGGCCTGTTCTAAATCCTGCTTTATGCTGTCAGTCCATCCCTGCTTTACCCGACTGCCATGGGGCTGTTGAATTCAGAGCAGTGGTCCCTGACCTTTTGGGCCACCACCTCTGTTAGAAGCCTCCCCTGCTTGGTCAAGTGCTGCTGTTTTTCCCCTGTTCCTGAGCATGCATGCACACAGCCCCTGCCAGTGCCAGGCAGTGCATTTGCATCAGGGTATTGATCCATTCTGGCTGGTTAATTGGCCAATGCCACGGAGGGTCCCTCACTTCAAGGGGCTTGTGAATGATTAGGAAGCTGCTCGAAGTAGATGAGGTCTATCAGCACAGCACTAATGCAGCACTTCAGTGGGCCAAGCAAAGGATGGGTGCACAAGATCTGCATGTCTTACAGACCTTCCTGCTGGGGCTCTGCAGGCTGGTGCCATCATACCTGCCACAGGCTTTCTGCTTTCCTCCTCCTGGACTTGGCATCTGCCTGCTGTGGAGAAAATGCATTGCTGCTCTCTGAGAGAGGGACTTCTGAGAGTCAGTTCAACTCCCTCAGCTCATCCAGAAGAGACTCTGGGCACCTGTGTCCAGGTGACCCTGGTGGGAGTAATTCTGCTGGTGTGGAGGTCTCAGGGCTCTGGTTGCAGATGCTGCCAGATTGGGATGGAGCTGTCTAGGAAGTGGTGGTCGAGGCTGTGACACACCAGTCTGCCTGTGTTATAACTAAATAAGTTTGTGTAAGCCAGAAGACATTGTCAGCATGCAAAAAACATCATGTGGTGTGTCTTCCTTACTGACACAACTGCCTGACTGGGAGGTGGGAGCAATCCTTTCATGGGGTCATCTGGCTACAGTCATGTGGTGGGGCTTCGCAGGGTGATTCTGAAACCTGTTTCACAGATGTGTGGTAGTTTTGGAATGCCCTTTTTGCTCTTGAAACCTCCCAGTAATGTTTAGAAGGCTGAACATTTGCAATCTTTTATCAGCATGCTCAAGTCTGGACTCCAGGTCACGAGTGTTGATTCCTGCAGTGCTCAAGTCCTGCTGGTACAATTCAGTCCTGCTTGAGGAACAGCTTTCCTTGCTAAGGGTTGGATGTAAACTTCAGCAAATGGGGTCAGGACACTTGCTGGGACAAGGTGACCTTTTTGGTTCATAGCAGTGCCTGTGGTTTCTCTGAAGGGCAAGAACAGCAAGATGAGGTGTTAATACTGGGAAACAGCTCTGTGCAGTCCTGTTTCCTGGTGCTCACTGGGGTTTGGCTGGTTTAGCACTAAGCTAACAAACTGTCTCCAGGTGCTGCAACATCCTTAAATTGATTTGAAACCGCTGCCTTAACAGAGGAAGCGTGGGAGGAGGCTGATGACTTGGCCAAGAACAAGTTTCTCAGACTTTCTCAGGTGGACCTTTCTCAGGTGCAGACCTTTCGATAAGGAAAGAGCAGCTGAGGAAGTAGAGACGGGGAAGCGTTGTTCTCATCCTGTCTAGAGTTTTCATAAGAGGCTTTTGGGAGAACAGTTGTGTGGTCCTTGAAACTGATTCCAGTGTGCAGATTTGAGCTGCCAACTCCCAAGTTGATAGTCTGGTGTTCTTTTGTATCAAAGGCCTCAAACTAATTTTGAGTGAAATAACCTCTATTCCAGGCAGACCTCACAAATCTGGAGGTAGCTTAGAATGCTCAGGGAAGGACTTGGCAGCTGGAATATTCAGAGTTTGGTGTGTCTGCCCTGGCACACTGGGTTTGCCACGTCTGGAAATGTAAAATGAACCTGTATGAATCCCCAAGGGCTGTGCTGACAAGTTCAGCTGATGGAGCAGTGAGACCAAAGGGGCTGTCACTTTGAGCTGGCTGTGGCTGATTTGAATGGCCCAGTGTTCCAGTTACAGCACAGGCTGTCACGATAATGTGACCTGACTTTTCTCCTTAGGCTGCTCACTCTGGAGCTGGGGCAGCATCCTGGGGAGATGCCGTGTGGGGCTGAAGGATAAAGAGAAATAGCATCCCGTGGTGGGATGTGTGTGCATTGCTCTTGGGACATCTCTTCCTCCTTTTCTCAGGTGGGATGCAGGATTACAACTACGTGTGGGCCAACTGCTTTGAGATCACATTGGAGCTGTCCTGCTGCAAATACCCACCCACTTCCGAGCTTCCGAAGGAGTGGGAGAACAACCGGGAATCTCTCCTGGCTTTCATTGAGAAGGTAGTGGGGGCGGGGCTGGGCTGGGTGTGGGGGTGGCAGCTGTGAAACTTGTGTGTCCATGGTGGGCTGGGAGCACCGTGTTCAGGTGCCCTCGTGGCTTTGTTTGCTGCGTGAGGTAACACAGATGCTGCAGCTGCTGTGTGGAGGTCGGTGGCTACAAAGCTGCTGTGTTTCTCTGGGGTTCTGCCACGGCTCCTGCATGCCCCATGATAGCAGAGCTCTGCTCTTGTGGGGTGCAGTGTTAGAGGGACTGATTGGTGCAGATCTCCCTAAGTCAGACAGAGTACCTGGATGGTCTCAGTGCCGTGAATCTCCGGTGATGTTCACAAGCACCAGCACTGTTGAGACCCTGGCTTGCAGAGCCCTCTGCCAGACTGTCTCCAGATGCCATGTATGAGCTGAGTAGGTGATGGTTTAGGCTGGGATCAGAGGCAGCTGAATTTGGCCTGTAACCCTGCTACGTTCATATTGTAGTTTGCCCATGTTGATGAATTAGAGGATTTGTTACGGTGGGTCAATTCTGAGATTCTGCTGCCTTCCCAGTCCATGCTGGAATTCCTGGCCTTGCTGTCTGGCTAAGCACTGAGTCCTGAGCCCGTGGGTGCCTTTGCCTGGAGCTACCCTGCTCTGCTGCCTTTGGAGATGGGTGAGGGGGTATTGCTGCCTGAAGACACGGTTCCTCTGATGTGGTCTGTCTTCAGCCGGGCCCTTGCATTGTTTTCCTCAGGTGCACATTGGTGTGAAGGGCTTTGTGAGGGATGCAATCACCGGAGCTGGCCTGGACAGTGCGACCATTGCCGTTGCCGGTATCGCTCATAACATCACAGCAGGGAAATTTGGTGATTACCACCGGCTGCTGGTGCCTGGGACCTACAACGTGACTGCTTTTGTGACAGGGTAATGTCTCTGTGGAAGCCTGTGCCCACACTGCCAACTGCTCCTGTCCCTTCTCTTGATTTCTCCCCCCCCACCAAACACCTTGTGTATTTAAGGGGCTTGGCTAGAAGCTGCAGCAGTAAATGGTTCCAGCCCAGAGCTGCAGCTGTATTTGCTCCTGCAGCAGGGTGCTGTTGAGTGCACAGAATTTCTGTCAACTTCTGTTTGACTGCTTGTATCAAATTGCATCTTTTGTGCAAAGGGAGGAAGTGGAGTAGGGTCACCGCAACAGGAGTTTGTGTTGTCCCAAGCTTGGGTGTGAATGTGTAACTTGCCCCTTGGCTAGTTCTGTGATACAGCTGGGGCTTGTTCCCTGCTGAGCCTGTGGACTCATGCAAGGACAGCAGTGGAGCTGGGTTTGGTGGCAGTGGGATGAGTCCCATCGACTTGGTCGCTGTGAATCTCTCAGTTGTTAACGTCCCAGTGTGTTCGGGCTGGGGGGAGTAGGCTGGCGTCATGGAGGGACTGCAGGGAGTTTTGGCCTCTGTTCTGCAGAGCCTCCTGGCTGAAGCCAGTTGCTTTTTTCCACAGTTACACACCAGTGACCAAAGAGAACATCGAGGTGAAGGAGGGAGATGCAACAGAAGTGAACTTCTCCTTGCAGCCGACTGTGATGCCACCAGCTCCTAATGTCACACAGCTCACTGCAGCACCTGCCCCTGTCACCACCATCAGCCCCACCCCTGTGCAGGCTGAGGCCCCAAATCCAACCTCTGTCCATGAACCCATCCAACCCGTGGATTTCCGCCACCACCACTTCTCGGACATGGAGATCTTCCTGCGGCGCTACGCCAACGAGTATCCCAGCATCACCCGCCTCTACTCCGTGGGCAAGTCCGTGGAGCTGCGGGAGCTCTACGTCATGGAGATCTCTGACAACCCTGGTGTCCACGAAGCAGGTGATATGGGAAATCCATTTTAGCGAGGCACAAATGCAAGTGACAGACCCTTTACACTGGGAGACTGGGCAGAGCAAAAAGGATTATAGAGCTGGCACCTCTCTTGAGAGACTGAGCTGCTCCTTGTAGTATCCTTTATAGAAAGTGCAAGTGCAGTGGGTGGCACTGTGTTAAAGAGCATTGCTGGGGACATCTGTACTGGTCATGGAGCTCTAGGGAAGAAGGACCAAGAGACTTCCTTGAGACATCGTTCTTTTTGGAGTTGTGGGAGCAGAAGTGTGAATTTTAGATAAATGCCCTCCAGCAAAGCCTGCAGGAGCAATGCTCAGGGTGGTGAGGTATCTCCAAGCTGTAGCATAGTGGTTATAATTATCTCTGTGGTGTGACCCTATGTCTGCAGGTGAGCCAGAGTTCAAGTACATCGGTAACATGCACGGGAATGAAGTTGTGGGGCGAGAGCTTCTCCTGAACCTCATCGAGTACCTCTGCAAGAACTTCGGCACAGATCCTGAAGTGACTGACTTGGTCCAGAGCACACGGATCCACATCATGCCATCTATGAACCCTGATGGCTACGAGAAGTCCCAGGAAGGTATTGCTGTCTGTGCCAAAATCTGTGGGGTTTCTAGCTCTCAGAACGAGCCTTGGGGTTCACGGAATCCCTGGGAAATCTGGAAGCCTTGCTGGAGCAGGAGTGCTCTCCACACAGGGAGGCTGGGAAGAGACTTGGTGTGTGCTGTGGGATGAGTGGGTGGACCCTGATTGATGGATGCTGGAAGCTGTTGGGGAGAGCTCTTATACTTCAGCAGTGCTGTGAGCTGCCCCTGTTTGGGTCCCCTGACGGTTTGTGGCTAATCCAGGGCTTATTTTGAAAAAAGACATTTCTTTGACACAGCTCTTGCTTGCTGTGCTTTGGTCCATTCTCTCAGTAAATGCAGTGTGGGAGCCAGGCTGTCTGCAGAGCACTTGTCCAAGGATAACACAGACTTTTATCATGAGGTTGAAACTGGCACAAACATCCTTCAGGGAAGTCTTAGAACTACGTGGCTCTTGCAGATTGGCAGAACAGAGGCTGTCCACAATCATTTTCTGGAAGCAGAGCTCTGCTTGGGTTTAACAAAGAACTTGTCTGGCTGGTTTGAGAAGGTGAGCTCTGAGGTTTCTGTGGTCGCGACATCCGGCTGCAGAGATTGTTCGTGGTTCAGTGCCGTTCTGCTGGTCTGGCTGCCCTGAGAGCCTGAGCAAACACCCACTGAAAGGACCCCCAAGCACTGGTGCACAGGGCAGGCCACTCACTGGGGAGGGCCTGGGTGCCCCTTTCTGGGTGCAGGGGGCCAGCACGGCTGTGCTCACTGCTCTCTTCACTAACTGCTACTTGTAAACTCTGTAATAAGAGGTTGAAACCGCTTCACAGGGCATGAGCTTGATCTTGTGTTTCATTTTCAGGAGACAAAGCAGGTACCGTTGGCAGAAACAACAGCAACAACTATGACCTGAACAGGAACTTCCCAGATCAGTTTGTCCATGTGACAGACCCTCCACAGCCAGAAACTCGTGCTGTCATGGCCTGGCTAAAGTCTTACCCGTTTGTTCTCTCAGCAAACCTGCACGGAGGTACCACATCCAAACCAAGCTCCTTCCTCTGTGCTGGGCTTTGTGGGATGGGAGTTTGCAGGGATGTCTCCACAGCATTCTAGGTGTGCACTGGGGAGCTCTCGTGCTGCAAGATGGAGCAGAAACTGGAAACAGAGGGTGAAAACAATGTCCCCAAACATGTTTGTAGGGAGTGGAGGTGGCTGCTGGGAAGATCCCAACCACTTCTCTGAGGGGAGCATCTGGGAGATGGGGATGGACTCTCTTGCCAGCAATTGCTCAGTAGATGGGCTGGGAATGGGATACAGAGCTGTGGCTGTTAAAGGCTTCACAGCATTTATAGAGTGAATGCAATCCTGAGGGTTCCCTGCCTTGAATCGCATGGCGGAACTATGAAATTTGCAGTAATTTAATTATCCTTTTGGAGTGTTCTAAATTAAGTCTCTGTGTATTACAGCTTACTCCCTAGACAGTTTGTCTGCTGGCTTGTAGCTGTGGTAACTTGCAGGTGGATGATTTGTTGCCAGAGTGTTTGGTTTGTAGTGCAGAAATATCGTGCGTGGGTGTGAGGGGGATGGCAGTCTCCAGCTGCAGTGGTGTCTGGGGTTTCATGGTGCTATTAGTACAGCTTCCTTGGGGAAACCTTCAGCAATAAACTCCAGAAAGCTGAAAAACTGCATCATTTGGGTCAAAAGCACCATGCATCTTCTAGGAAATTCCTCCCCTTGCTTCCACTTCTCTGTGAAAGCAATTATTATGTGGTCGTGCTCAGCCCTCCTTCATGTAAGAGCCAAAGCTTTAATGTTGTCGTGGCTTTGGTTCTCCTTCCCAGCTAGGTGTGGTGTTATCTCTTCCTGTGCTTCTGTCTCTTCTATCCACTGGGCTTAATGCTTTGTTTAATGCCAAGTCTTGAAAAACAGAAGACTTGGCACTTGCTGGAGAAAAATTTCTGCTGTTGTGCTGAGGGACGACTGGGAAAGCACACAAGTATGAGGCAAAGCTTGTTTTGCCTGCAGGTTCCCTGGTGGTTAATTACCCCTTCGATGACGATGAACAAGGAATAGCCATATACAGTAAATCCCCAGATGATGCCGTGTTCCAGAAGCTGGCACTTGCCTACTCCAAGGTAAAGCTCTAACAGGAAAATGGGTACATCCTGCTGGGTTGACTCCTGGGAAACTCCTCTTCAGCTTCCAGGGGACCTTCTGAGCAGCTGGTAGAGGTGAGGGCAGGTACTGTGGGTGTTGCAGGCACAGCAGAAGGGTCCTACTGGAGGCTCCCATTCCATGAGTGATGCCCAGCATGCTCTGGCTGCAGGCAGTGAGGGAGGAGAGCTCTGTGCAGGCGCTTTTAAGGGTGGTGGAAAATGCTGCTCATGGGCTGGGAGGAGAGCAAGGATATCTCTGGGCTGGGGTTGGGTGTGGGTGCGGTCGGTGCTGCAGCGATACAGACACACGTCTGTGTTTGGTAACCCTGAACGTGTGACTGAGGGTAGAACAAGAGTGCCCGTGGCTGTGGAGTGCAGGCTCACCTTCACATGTTGCATCTTGTTTTATAGGAGAATGCAAAGATGTATCAGGGAAGCCCTTGTAAGGATATGTACCCCGCTGAGTACTTCCCACATGGCATTACCAATGGGGCTCAGTGGTACAACGTTCCAGGTAAGGTACACCTTAAATCTCCTGCACTGTTTGTCTTCAAGTTAATGCATGTGCAGCTTAAATAATTTAGTCTGATCAGTCGGGAATTCTGCATTGGTCAGCTCAGATTAATTGGACTCAGGTTTCTTTTATAACCTCTTACATAATGTACCCTGATAAAGTTATTCCTGGGGGAAGGAATTTATAGTGTAGTTTCTCCGGCTATCAGCAAAACAGTTTCATAAAATTTTACAGCACTTTATTAGCGTGAAAGGTATTTACAAGAAGGAAGGTTATTTGTCTGCTCTTTTGGCATCTCTTTGAAGCTTGAATCCTGCCCTGTGTAAAAGCCTTTTCCCTTCAAGTTTGTACTTCATCTTTCTCTACTATCTGATTTTTTTTTTTGAGCCGTGGTACTTCAGAAGTCAAAACTTCTTTTACATTCTTGTTGTAGGTGGGATGCAAGACTGGAATTACTTACATACAAACTGCTTTGAAGTGACCATTGAGTTGGGCTGTGTGAAATACCCAAAAGCTGAGGAGCTGCCAAAGTACTGGGCACAGAACCGGCGCTCACTGCTGCAGTTCATGAAGCAGGTGAGGTGCTTTGACCTCAAGCAAGATCAGCTCCCTCTGGAGTTTGCTTTAGACAAGCCAGAATGAGCAGGGTGATCTGCAAATGCTTCCTGGCCAGACCGGGTACCTGTTCTACAGAAATCACCCCCATCAGAACATAACTCCTCTCACTTCCTTCTCAAAATACCAGAAGTTAGGAGGTAAATAGCATCCAGAGGATACACGTGGGGGCTTTTTATATACCTCTACCTTGGGTTTCCTGAGGCTGGAATGTCCCTTATATTCTGTTCCTATCTGAGTGAGGCTGGTGCTGCACACCTGGGGTGTGCAAACAAAGGTGTGGAGCAGACAGCGCCGTGCTGACACCTGAGCCAAACAATTGCTCACTGTACTCATCAGGTGATCTTAGTCCATGCCAGCTGCTGGCCAGTCTAACCCGAGCCCTTTTGGAACATCTCGCTCCTCTGGGAACGCTGAAAATGTGAGTGGTGGGAGGCAGAGTGAGGGCTGGTACTGAGCAGAGCTCCTTTGTGCAGGTTCACCAGGGTGTCTGGGGCTTTGTGCTGGATGCTGTGGACAAGAGGGGCATCCTCAACGCCACCATCAGCGTGGCCGACATCAACCACCCGGTGACCACCTACAAGGATGGAGACTTCTGGCGCCTCCTGGTCCCAGGGATGTACAAAATCACAGCGTCCGCCCGAGGGTGAGCAAGCCCCAGCTCGAGGAGCAAACAGCTGCATGACTGACTTCCCACTCAGGAATATTCCATCACCTCTGCCTGCCTACAGCACACGTAGGCATGGGTGTTTGTCCTGCCCTCTGGCCTGTGCAGGGATAGCAGTGTGAGGCTACTGTGGTGTCGGACTGCTCACCTGGCACTGGTGTACAATCCCAGTCTTCACTTGTTAGGAGTGGATAACTTGGTGTCTTTAGGGGAAATTCTTTTTCGGGCAGCTGCCCACAGAAGTGACTTGGTCACTTCAATGCTGCCAAAATTCTGTGTTAAAGCAGCCTGATTTGTTGTCTGCCATGTAACCCTGCAACACCTGAGCCAAAAGCAGCTCAGTGCCATGTTGGGCTCTGAGCTGTTCCCTGTCCTCCTGCCATTCCCATGTCCCTTTGAGCTGTTCTTGCTCCTCATTTCTATGCTTCTCACTGTGGGCAGGGGAGCAGTAGCAGTCCCATGTGGGTGTGTAGTCAGGAACAGGGCTGGCTTGTTGTCCAAGGTTTCAAATGCCTGATGTTTTCTTGTACCTTCTTTTCCCTGGGCAGGTATGATCCAGTCACTAAGGTGGTGGAAGTTGACAGCAAAGGTGGGGTGCAGGTCAACTTCACTCTTTCTCGGACAGACAGCAAAGTGGAGGAGGGGAAAGTGCTGGTCTTGAACACGCCAGACACCAGCAACCCCAACGAGAAGGAGTTTGAGACCCTGATCAAAGATCTCTCTGCTGAGAATGGTCTGGAGCGGCTCCTGCTCATCTCCTCCAGGGATGTGGCTCCGTACAGATACCGGCCCTACAAGGACCTCTCCGAGTTCCTCCGAGGCCTCTACTTGAACTACCCACACATCACAAATCTCACCAGGTGAAAACAAAGCAGCAGCCTGGGCTGGGGATGTTGTGAAGTTGTCAGCCATGAACACAGTGCAGAGATGGGGAGCTCATCCCTCCTTTCCCTGTTCTCCCTGAAATCAAGGGATCCCCACACGTAAGCACATGGTGGCAGAGCAATGAGTGCACTCGTAGGTGCCTCCGTGTGTTTTTTCCTGACTTAATTCCCCTGGGGTGCCTGGGACTGGCAGTATTCCCAGCACTGATATCCCAGACTTCTGCAAATATCTCTGCTCCATACTATTTTATCTGTTTTTTAAATCCTTTCTGACATCCACCCTGCTGAAAAGTCCCCAGCAAAAATGACCAGATTTGACTTACAAATCTCAGATGGCCTTTTTTCATTGTCTGCCTCCAGATTTTATTTCAGTAGTGCCAGACACTTTTGTGTGAGCTTGCCCTGGGCCAAGGCCTGTGCCCTCCTGCAGAAGACCAGCTGCTGCCATCCTCTGCTTTCCTTTGTGACCTGTAGCGCTTACCCTCTGTCAGCTTTAGAAAGCACAAATCCCTTTGTCCCAGGGCTTCGTTTGCTTGTGACCAGGCACAGTGTGCTCATGTGCTGTCCCTGTTGGTGCCAAGGCTGCTTTGCTGATCTGTAGCCTCTATTGTCCCTGCAGTTGCATCAGCCCTGAGCCTGTTCCCTGCTTTCCCTGCACTTGGTTTGCCAGCTTAACGGCATGGCTGTAGCAACAGCTCCTGCATTACTAGGGACAGGCCTCCTTTGTCCTGCTTTATAAATTAGTTTGATGTCCAGATGTATCCTGCTCTGAAGGAAAAAAAAAAGCAAAACAAAACCCACCACTGGCAGCACAGAGGATCCAGCAGTTCCACATTTATGGTGATCTCATAGGCTGTATGGAGATGTATGGAGCATTGGATATTCTGTGCATCTGGACCTGGATACACCCTTACCCAGATGCTGGTGTTCAAACTGATATTCTGAGTGAATTCTGTTCAGTGCTGCTGCAAATTTGCCCCCCTGATGTTGTTGTGTTTCTCTTGCCTTTGCAGCCTTCCGCTGGAGGCTGGCAGCAGTTCCTTTCCACACCGGGATTTCTCCATGAGGTCAGGCTGGAGTTGCAGCTCTGTTACTGAGCTGACACTCCTGTTTCCCATCTCTTGGCAGTTTGGGTCAGAGCGTGGAGTTCCGCCAGATCTGGTCCCTGGAAATCTCCAACAAGCCCAACGAGTCGGAGCCTGAGGAGCCCAAGATCCGCTTTGTTGCCGGGATTCACGGAAACGCCCCCGTTGGGACGGAGCTGCTCCTGACACTGGCAGAATTTCTTTGCATGAACTACAAGAAGAATGCTGCTGTTACAAAGGTGAGAGGCCAATCAAAAGACCTCCTTGGAGCCTTCCAGCTGTATTCTGAGATGACAATGCTGACTGGGAGAGACTCCTTCTGCCACAACTGGCTTGGGGCTTGCGGTGATTCCGTGTGTAACGGGGAGGTGTGCGATCCACAGGACGAGTGGGCACCTCAAACTGCAGCTCCTAGGTTAAGATCCAGGGAAATGAACCCTACTAATTGCACTTTGTGCTGTTTCTCCTTTTGCTCAGCTGATCGACCGGACACGGATTGTGATTGTGCCTTCCCTGAACCCAGACGGACGCGAGGTTGCGCAGGAGAGAGGCTGCGCCTCGAAGATGGGCCAGACCAACGCTCATGGCAGGGATCTGGACACAGATTTCACAAGTAAAGCAACTGGCCTGTGGTCGGGTGGAGTCATTGGGTTACGGGGTCTGCCTGTAAAGAAGGCAATGCTCCAGGCAGCACAGCTGCTGGGAGGCTTCCAAGGCTCGGATCCTCTTTACAGACAGCAATTTGCAGTCTCTTATGTGCAAGAGACAAAGCAGAGTTATTTAGGAATAGGAGAAGAGGTCAGATAATACCTGATGTATTTTTACTCTTAATGGATTTCTTTCATCTCTGAAGAAATGCCCTCTGTTCATGCTGCCCAGAAACAGTCTCCTTTTTTCATGCTTTTCTGGTTTCCACGTTACTGTATCCATAGCACTGTATCAGCCCACCCTTCCTGAGGAGGAAGTGTTCTCTGCCCGAGTTTGGCTGGGATCATCCCAACTCCTTCCTTAAGAAAATGTCAATTCTGCGACGTTGTTGTGAGCCAACACACATGAAATACCCTCTGCAACACAAAAGGAAATAGCTCGGGGAAACTGTGATGTTGCACATTTGTTTAGCTTTGCAGGTGAATCCCCTCCATAGACAGTGTGGACTGGGTGCTTTACTTGATCAGTCAGGTGCATCTGCTGAGATCAGACAGATGCCTTTTCATACATGCAGCAGACTTAATTTCAGACATAAAGGATGTACTTCTGGCCTCTCAAACAGCAGAGGAAACTGTTCTTAGTTCCCTTGTCTATTTGTTGTTCTGATTTATAGGCAATTACAGCCGGTACTCAGTGGCACGAGAGCCTGAGACCAAAGCCATCATGGAGAACTTGATACTGAAGCAGGATTTCAGCCTCTCTGTTGCTCTGGATGGAGGATCTCTGCTTGTCACTTACCCCTATGACAAGCCAACACAATCAGGTGTGACCAGCTGCCTGGTTCCCCTCGGGCTGTCTCTGCAGAGGTTCATGTGACCACGTGCTGTAAGGGCTTTTTGTGCTCGTGGTGTTCTGTAGCCTCCTTTGTGTTCAGCCCTTTGTGTGTGGAGTCGACAGTCTGTAAGTAAAGCTATAAAACCTCACAGGGTTCAGCTAGGGATCAGAATATTTACAATTTCTATGCCTACAACAGTATTTCAACCTTTCCTCTGCCAGAACCAGTATAAAGTCTGCTTTTGATACTGCCCCTTGTCAGAGGAAATAGGAATGCTCCTGAAACAATGTGTGTCACTGTTTAGTACAGGATCATGGGGTTAGAATATGAATCTGCCCCTGCAGGGAATGAGAGCTGCATGCTCAAAGTCTCACTTTTCTCGTTGCAGTGGAGAACAAAGAAACACTAAAGCATTTGGCATCTCTGTATGCAAACAACCACCCAGTGATGCATTTGGGCCAGCCCGGCTGTCCAAATAAGTCAGGTATGTTTGGTTGGATCCTTTTAACTCCCTGTCAGCTCATGGCAGACTCTGCTGGGCCAGCTCTGGCTGACAGCTGTATTTTTGCTCTCACAGATGAGAATATTCCTGGTGGAGTGATCCGTGGCTCGGAATGGCACAGTCACCTGGGAAGTATGAAGGTACTGCTGGGTGGCACAGGGCTTTTCATCTCTGCTAAACAACCAATAAAAAGCATATTTGTCCTGATGTCTGGGCAAAGCTTCCCCCTCTCCAGCTGCACTTTGCAAAGCTTTTTTAATACCTCTTTTCTTGTAACTGTGGTTTTGTTTTTTGCAGGATTTCAGCGTGACATTTGGTCATTGTCCTGAGATCACTGTTTATACAGGCTGCTGCTACTTCCCCAGTGCTGGACAGCTTCCTGGCCTGTGGGCAGACCACAGGAAATCTCTCCTTAGCATGCTTGTGGAGGTGAGCTGCAGTCTGTGGGAGGAAATTCTGGCAGGGAGTGATGTGGTGGGGAGGGGGAGAGGAAGAGAACAGCATGGAGAGTCTTTGTGGTTTTGTTGGTGCTGTGTAATTACAGATGTTCATGATTTAGATGTTCATGAGCAGAGGCAGCAGGTGAGCAGGGCATGTGTTGACACAAGAGTGAAATGTCTGTGCTGTGTTGCCTTGCACTGTTATTTATTGTGAGGGTCAGGGATGGAGAGTGAGCTGTATTTTAGAGGGAAAACAGATCCCATTTTAGTTACAGATGCACCTTAAGCTTGGATCTGAACGTGAAGTGTTTGAAATGCTTTGTTTCAGGTCCATAAGGGAGTGCATGGCATTGTCCAGGACAAGAGTGGCAGGGCAATTTCTAAAGCTGCCATTGTTGTGAATGAAGGCTTGAGGGTCTACACTAAAGAAGGTGGCTATTTCCACGTGCTCCTGGCTCCAGGTTTTCACAGCATTGATGCAATAGCCAGTGGATACCAGCAGAAACATGTCAAGGTGCGTGACTGTCCATGTTGGAGATAGTCCCCCATTCCCTGTCACATAAAATCTTCCCTGTTTGGGCTCTGCCTGGTTGTGCCTGTGTTTAGCTGCTGATTAGGTGCCATCAGGAGTTGTTTTCTGCCTTGACAGAATGGATGGAGAACAACTTCCCAGCACAGCAGGGTTGCTTTGGGAGTACCTTTTCTTTCCATGGCACTTCTCTTTGACCAGGGCAGGACCAGGCAGATGACAAGTGTCTCTCTTGGTTGGATCCCCAGGCTCTGAGATGATCTAACCTCTCGTGTCTTTCTGCAGGTCTTTGTACGTGATGATGCCCCCAGCTCTGTGTTCATAATATTTGACACGGAAAACAGGATTTTTGGACTGCCAAGGGAGCTGGTTATAACTGTGGCAGGTACAGTGATATTTTTTATCAAAGCTCTGAGCTTTGCTTTGTGTACCAGTTCATGCTGACAGAGACCTTCCACTGAACTGGGAAAGCAGCCTGCAGGCTTAAGCCATCTCCTGCTTTCCCTTCTGAACACACTCTTGTCCTTGCAAACTCATCCAACAGCCCTTGATTATGCTTGGTAGGAGGGAGGGAGGAAGTAGAGAGTTTTGCAAGAATTTGGAGGGTCCAAAATGTACTTTGAGATGTCCGGAATGGGGAGAGCTTGTGTGCATAGCTGGGAGCTAGGAGATCTTGCTTCTTCTCCAAGACTTTTTTTGAGTGGTGTGGCACCAGGTAAACATGAAGAGATTATATTATTTTGTCAAAGTGGCAGCTGCTGGGGAGGGGTGTGTGGGAGTTTAGACCCAGTGATCTGTAGTGGAGCTTGGGGATAATCTCCTAGACTTCAGGCACAGAAAATAAAGGGAGTATGTTGTTTTTGGGAGCAGCTTTCCTGTCCTCCATGGCCTAGGAGGAAGGAGCAGGGTCACAATGAAGTGAAGGAAGTGGTTGTGACTGCAGGAGGGAGGAGAGGTGCCGGCAAGCCTGGGAGCCTGTGGCGTGGGGGAACACGGCTTTAACTTTGGTGTCCTCTCTGTGGCAGGTGCAAGCATGTCTGCCCTGGTGCTCACTGCCTGTATCATCTGGTGTGTGTGCTCCATCAAGTCCAACAGACACAAGGATGGCTTCCACCGCCTCCGGCAGCACCACGACGACTACGAGGACGAAATCCGCATGATGTCCACTGGCTCCAAGAAATCCCTCCTGAGCCACGAATTCCAGGATGAAACAGACACTGAAGAAGAAACACTGTACTCCAGCAAACACTGACACCTCCCGGGCAGGAAAGGAGGTTCCCATGGACCAGACCCGGTGGTGGGGGGCGATCCCTGTGGTTCAGTTTTGAAATGTTAGCTTCAGGATGTGTCCTCCAGAGGGGTGGGTGGCAGCTCCCAGCTTCCCTCTGTTTGCTCTGTTCCTGTGTACAGGCACCCAGTGGGTGTTGGAGGCTGTTTCTGAGATAAGGACATGGATTGTTACATTTTTTGGGTCAAGATCTGGAGGTTTATATGATGTGGTTTGAAAGGCAGCTTTTAACAGGGTGGCCAGCAGAGCTCTTAGCATTTCCCCAGCATCTCAGCACAGGGAGCAGATGGTGGGGAAGTGCCCCAAGACCTGCACAGAGTCGTGGTCACAACACTCCAAAAAAGGTTTTTCTACCTGTTTTGATTCCATGTTTTCCACTACATGCTTGGGGGAAGCCAGATTCTTCACGTGACTCCACACTCTGCCGAGCAGCTCTCAGAAAAAGCCCGAAAAAAAAAAAAGAGGCCTTTGATTCTCAGCTGTTCCCTTGGAGCTTCTCCCACCGTGGGTTGCTGTGGCCTGCTGGGACCTGCAGTGGTTGTGGAGCTCCTCTAATGTGTCACTACTTTCAGGGAGTGACTTGGCCTCCTGACGTGAGCTGGAGAAAGTCAGAGCCTCAGTGAACTCTGACAGAGCTCCACTGCCTGCCAGCTCTGCCATGCCGCTGTTCCTGACTTCTGGGGAGCAAAGAAACCTTATCCCCATCACCCTGGTTGTGTTTTGTTTGTGTCATAGGCTTGGCTTTGGGGTCTCATGTTCGTGTTCCGATAGCTCAGTGTCTGAAAGAGCAGCTGGAAGGTTGTTCTAAGCAAATGGATTCACTGATCTGCAGAAAACCTGATCAGTTTTACTCAAATCCACCACTATTCAGGAGGAAACAGTGAAATCTGACCACTGCTTTATATTTGAACATTATTGGAGCAGCAGGGAGAGGTCATGGGAGTATCCATGGGCCAACTTCAGTGCTAAATTCTGAAGAAAACTTGCACCGTTTGCCACTGTCCACCTCGAACCATTTAATCACCGAGCTCTGGTGATGGCAGGCAGCAAATTTCCTGCTGGCTTGGCTGTGTTCTGCTCCTGCAGCATCCCTGGAGTGTGGAGCAGGAGCTCCACCTATGTGTGTGTGGCTGCAGCTGTGGTGCAAGGAGTGAGGAAGGGCTGAACTGTGCTGAGGGAGAAGGAAAAAACAGCCAAATTCTGTTGTGTAGCACTTGGGCAGGAGGTTGGAAAGAGGAGCTGCAGCACACATCCCCAAGACACGTGGGATTTGTGGGGAACAGAAGGGATGTCCAGAAGGAAAGAACGGTTGAAATGTTTGATTTCCAAAGCCTTTATGTATCTCTGATGCTCCTGTGCTTTCTGCGGAAGCAGAAGGCTGGGGTTAGAATAGGCACTTATTTTCTTGCTGCTCATTTTCTTTTTTAATTCTCGCCCCACTGACCTGCTTTCTGGGCTGCAGCAGCCTTAGGCCTCGAGTTTGCCCTGAGCTGCTCTGTCCTCCAGAGGGCTGGGGATGTCCACTGGTGAAACCTGCACCTGGTGGCTGTGGATGGGGGTTTTGCACCCAAAAATCTAATGGGATCTGCTCTGCAGGGCTCTGACCTGCTCTCCTCTGGGGGAACAGCCCCACTCAAGGCTCTTGGGCCATGTCACCTGGGGAGGAAGCTGTTCTTCACCCCTACCTGTGGAAATGCTCTTCCAGAACCACGTGGCTGTGCTGCCATGGTCATCATCTCATCTGGTTCTGTGCAGGGACAGAGAGAGCCCTCAGACACCAGTGCACCCCCTTCCCTATTCCACGGGGAATTCTACTGCAAGAAACACAAGGTGTGGCTGGGGAGGTGTGGAGATGAGGCTGAGCCTTCCCCATGCTCCTGTCCCACATCTGCTGACAGAGAACTGCTCTGGTTGCCTTGTGCAGGAACCATGAACATCTCTGTGCCCGTTCCCAGCTCATTGTGCTGAGCACGAGACGGGGTTTGGTCTCTTTTTGTCCCTTTTCCACATGTACCGCGCTGCAGGACACCAGCACACAGTACCATTAACCCTGCCTCATCTCTGAACTGTTCCTCCTTTAACAAGAGACACAGTAGGTTTTCTTTAAAGTCGAGTTTGCAAATGGCTCTTGGGGCTCTATTTGGGCTTTGTGTGCTCTGGCAGCAGGTAAGGGACAGAGCTGGCCCTGCTTTTTGTCCCTGTAGCAATAAGTCCTGTTAGGAACTGGCTCTTTCTCCTCAGAGTGCAATTAGCTGTGGGAGTAGGTGTGTATATTTAAAGTGAGTGGATTTGAGGTGTTTTGCAAAGGTGTGAGACTTTTCTACGCAGCAGGACCAAGGGCGGTGCCTGGCTCCGGCTCCAGATCCGTGCTCGGAGCTTCGCAAGCACTGCGGCTGTTCCTGGGCACTGTGGGAAGGCAGGAGCGGCTCCCCGTGCCCTCGGTCCGTCCGTCTGTCCGTCCATCCGTGCCCCGGGCCGAGAGGAGCCGGTCCCCGCGGGCGCTGTCGCTCCGTGCACTTGTGCCTTCAAATAAATGTACATTTGCAAAGGGACTTGAATCGCCGTTCCTGGCAGCGGGAGGGGAGGGGGCGGCGCGGGGCTGGGCCTGGCTCTGCCCTCAGCCGCCGCCGCCTGTTTTTTTACCTGTATACCGAGATCAATAATCTGTATAAAACTATTTTGATGTCCACGTGCGTTCTCTCGTTCTTCCTTACACCGGGGCGGGCAGGCGGGGCTCGGAGGGCGCTGGGCGGGCG